>QEOT01009626.1:48229-169865 GCA_003123785.1 Pterocarya stenoptera
GCTCTAGCAATGCTATCCTTGGGTGCAGGCGGCATCAGGCCCTGTAACATAGCCTTTGGAGCTGATCAATTTGACACCCAGACCGAGAAAGGAAGAAAACAATTAGAAAGCTTCTTCAATTGGTGGTATTTCTCCTTCACAGTTGCACTCATTGTGGCTCTCACTATTGTTGTCTACATTCAGACTAATGTCAGCTGGGTTTTAGGCTTTGCCATTCCTACTGTCTGCCTTTGTGTTTCCATAGCCATTTTCTTGACCGGCCGCCACACTTACATCTACAAGAAGCCTCAAGGAAACATCTTCGCAGACTTGGCCAAGGTGATCATAGCTGCCTGTCGGAAGCATCGGCTAACTGCCGGACCAGCCTCCGAACACTCATTTTATGATCCTCCCATGACGGGATCAGAGTTGTTGACAATAAGGCTTGTTCATACAGACAGGTTTTTGTTCCTTGACAAGGCTGCTATAATTGCAGAACCAAGTGAATTGGACAACCAAGGCCGGCCGAGAAATGGTTGGAAACTTTGTAGCTTGCAGCAAGTGGAACAACTTAAATGCTTAGTTGCAACTTTGCCAATATGGGTATCAGGTATTGGTTGTTTCATGACCATGGATCAGCAGAACACATTTGGGGTCCTTCAACTGATGCAAATGGACAGATCCATTGGATCCCATTTCAAGGTTCCACCAGGCTGGATGAACATCGCACCCATGATTGCACTCTCGATATGGATCTTCATTTATGAGCGCATTTACATCGTCCAGGCAAAGAAATTGACAGAAAAGGACAGGAGACTAACGATACAGCAGAGAATAAGTACTGGTATTGTGATGTCAATTCTGTGCATGTTGGTTGCTGGGGTTATTGAGAAGAAGCGTCGTGAAGCAGCTTTGAGACATGGATCGTTTATTTCACCTTTAAGTTTTGCATTGCTCTTGCCGCAGTTTGCCTTATCTGGTCTGACGGAAGCTTTTGGTGCAGTTGCAATAATGGAGTTATTCACCCTGCAAATGCCAGAGAGCATGAGAACTATGGCTTCAGGAGTCTTCTTTCTCAACTTAGCCATATCCAACTACTTCGGATCCCTTCTTGTCAATATCATCCATCATCTGACTTCGAAAAGAGGCAAATCGCCATGGTTGGGGGGTCACGACCTGAACATGAACAGGCTTGACTACTACTATTACATTGTTGCGACCCTCGCAGCTCTAAATTTTGTGTACTTTACTTTCTTTGCTAGCCGTTATGTCTCAAGCAGCAGGGTTTGTAGTGGGAAAGGGCAGATCCCATTAGAGAGCTCGATAGCAAGCCACCCATGAAATTTTTCTGCAAGAGCTATAACCAGACAATTATGAGCTATGAAGGAAAGGATACTTGGAGATCATGCATGGCAGTAACTGCATAATCAGTAACATTGTACAGTTGAATTTCTTTTTAATTAGAAGATAAACTTGATTATTCTAGATAAAACTAGAGTAAGAGTACTCAAGTAATTTTGAGTCTTCGAAGGATATGCAATATGTGATGGTATGAGTTAAGAGTGTGAACCCGGTTGCAGGTTAAGGTTTCGGTACCCGGCTATATACCTTGACTCGGAAACGGTACCGGGACAAATCGGAATTTTGAAACTCGAAAATCAGAATATCTAAAATTTGTACCCGAGTCTAAATTTTGCAAAAATATTAACTATCTTTTGAAGTCTCTCTTTTACTAAAAAATTTTTCAAGAAAAAAAATAATATAGAATTTTTTTAAAGCCTCTATTTTACCCAATTAATTGAATCTCTGATGGACTCCTCATTACACTGAGTTAATTTGTAGTTAAATCAGAAAAACAAAAAAAAAAAACAATAGAAAAAAGCTGCACATAATCGATTGCATGATTTGCTTCTATAATTCTAAAATAATCGGTAACTTTTATAGACACTAGAAAAATTGTTGGGTTTCATCCTCTGCGGAATAAGAGATTACAGCGTAAAATGGACCATGGAAACATTCTACAATATGACCAACTCTCTCTCTCTCTAGATGAGTTNACCATGGAAACATTCTACAATATGACCAACTCTCTCTCTCTCTAGATGAGTTCTCTCCACCTCTCTCGGCGAGCTTTCCTCCTCTCAAGCCTTTACCTTCTTGCACCCCCTTATTCCTCCCATCACCATCCTGTTACACTCTTCTTCACCCTCAAAATATGTCTTCCCACCCATCAGACTTAGAGAAGCTTATCACTCAAGTTGAAGCCCTGCCGTGGAACGAGCAAGTTCTAGAACCTGACTATAATAGATTTTGGCTTTTGTGATAGATGAAACTGTCACAAAAGATAAGCAAACCATCACAAAAATTATTTGTGATGGTTTGAGAACGTCACCTAAAATGTGTCACAGAAAGTAATTTGTGACTGTTTACTGTTCAACAATCATAAAAAGTATTTTTTATGACGGTTGGATGTTTTCCGTGAGATATAACGTTCAAACGTGAAGATTTTTTGTGACAGTTAAAATCATTCACAGAAAGTAATGTTCGCACCTAAAAATCAACGTTCGAACATTAACCCAACCGATTAACATTTGAACGTAAAAAAAAATTTGACGTTCGTTGTTTTTGCTTCGCACGATATATTTACATTCGAACATTGTTATGTTCGAATGTTTTCTCGGAGATGTTTCAATGTAGCATTCGGATGTTAATGGCGAAGCATTTGAACGTAAAATGTTTAGCGTTCGGATGTTGGGTTGTCATTCAAACGTATCTATTCTAATCATTCGAATGTTTAGATCGTTTGTGGGTGGAAAAGTTTGAATGGAGTGACTTACGTTCAAACGTTTTGTTAGAATTCGGTGGTATTATGTTCGAACGTTGGTTCGAATGTGAATCCATATTCGAACGCTTGTTTTTTACATTCGAACGTACTGATCAGAAATATTAATTTTATAAAATGAAAAAGTATACAAATTGTATCATATTACACCATAAATATAATAACTAATAATATCTTATAGAGTTGCAAAATTAGACAATAAAAGTTTCTAATAATGATAGTGATAAATTCATTTCTTCTTCTTTCCTCGCCTACCATGATCCTACTGCAATGACATAACACGTTCCATCTGGACTAGCATCTCCCTCTGTACTTGCTCTTGCACTTCAATGCGTAGTCTCTCCTCCTAGTCTCTTTGTCGCTCCTGCAAATGAGTCTCTAAATCAGACTATCGTGATAAGAGAGACTTCAACTCCTACTGTCTCGACTTCATCTACTCAATTTCTTTGTGTACTGCATCTAAATCTTTGGTAAGATTATTAACTTTCGAAGTCGAGGTCGTGAAGGATGAACCGACATGCTTGAAAGAACGTCGCAAACCTCTTACCAAACCAGATTTACGCCTGAGCACTTGCGTGAATATGTCTATGTCACTAGGAGAAGATTCCTTAGAGGCTGACTGGATCTCAATAATTTTTTCCTGTAATTACAAAGAAAACACACAATAAGTAACATATTAAAAGAAATGATGAGTCAAACATAATATGTATTCACATGTTACATAATTTATTCAAATAACCTCACTTACATAATTATCTTTAGTGACAAGGTCAATCCACTCACTGTGCTCATCAGTGTGAGTAGCAGTATAGATATGAATGTGAGAGAAATTTTCAGGATCATCACGTTTCTAACAAAATCACATTATTAATTTTAAAAAATAATGTAAGTACTTAAATAATAATAATAAAAAGAATATGATAAAAATGAGTGAATTTTAATAAGTTATTAATTACTATTTTATCGGCCAGACGTTGGAATGACTTTGAATCGGCGGGATGGTGGATTGTCAAAGCCATTTTATTATGTACATTGATAGAATTTAAGTGCTACAAGATTAATTAAGAATATTAATTATAATATATGAAACTAATATATTAGTATATAAGTTACAGGGGATAAATCTAAAATACTTGATAATCTGGATTTGTGAAAAGATTACAACACTTCCTCTAACTTCATTTTCTAAAAAGGGGACTGAACAGCATCCTCCATTGTCTCGGATTTCTTGAACTATGGCTTTGGGAGTTTTCTTTCTCAACTTATCCATATCCAACTACTTCGAATCCCTTCTGGTCAATCTCATCCATCATCTAACTTCGAAAAGAGGAAAATTGCCATGGTTGGGGGGTCATGACCTAAACAAGAACAGGCTTGACTACTACTATTAAATTGTTTAGACCCTCGCAGCTCTAAATTTTGTGCACTTTACTTTCTTTGCTAGCCGTTATGTCTCAAGCAGTAGGGTTTGTAGTGGGAAAGGGCAGATCCCAGTAGAGAGCTCGATAGCCAGCCATCCATGAAATTTTTCTGAAAGAGCTAGAATCAGACAATTATGAGCTATGAAGGAAAGCATACTTGGAGATCATGCATGGCAGTAACTGCATAATCAGTAATATTGTATAGTTGAATTTCTTTTCAATTAGAAGATAAACTTGATTATTCTAGATACAACTAGAGTAAGATTCATGTAATTAATTTTGAGTCTTAGAAGGAGATGCAATATGTGATGGTATGAGTTAAGAGTGTGCACCCGGTTACAGGTTAAGGTTTGACTACCCGGTTATACCTTGACTCGGAAACAGTACCAAGACAAATCAGGATTTTGAAACTCGAAAATCCGAATATCCAAATTTGTACTCGAGTCTAAATTTTACTAAAAAACTAACTTTTTTTTTTAAAGTCTCTGTTTTACTAAAATTTTTTCAAGAAAAAAAATAATATTGAATTTTTTTAAAAGCCTCTATTTTACTCAAATTGAATCTCTGATGTACTCCTCATTACACTTAGTTAATTTGAAGTTAAATCAGCAAAAAGAAAACAATAGAAAAAAGATGCACATAATTGATTACATGATTTGCTTCTATAATTCAATCGGGCACTTTTATATAGACACTAGAAAAATTGTTGGGTTTCATCCTCTATTTGCAGAATAAGAGATTACAGCTTAAATTGGACCATGGAAACATTTTACAATATGACCAACTCTCTCTCTCTAGATGAGTTCTCTCCATCTCTCTCGGTGAGCTTTCCTCCTTTCAAGCCTTTACCTTCTTGCACCCTCTTATTCCTCCCATCGCCATTATGTTACGTACACTCCTCTTCTTCACTCTCAAAACATGTCTTCCCACCCATCAGACTTAGAAAAGCTTATCACTCAAGTTGAAGTCCTGCCGTGGAACGAGCAAGTTCTAGAACCTGAAACAATGAGAAGCTATGAAGAATCTCTCCAACCAAGACCTTGTTGAAAAGCTCATCTCAACTAAGCCACTCAACAAAAAAATTTTTCATGCCACTATAAGAGTTGTTTAGAGCTTTGTTATAGGTTTTATGATTGATGATATTGACATCAACACTTTTCTCTTTACTTTTCCAACTCTCCAAGAGAAAGTACATGTTCTAACAAATTGACCCTGAAACTTAAAAGGATTCCACATGGTACTTAGGCAATGGCCTCCTGGTCTTAGCATCCAAGAAGTTCCCTTACTCAATTTTTTGGATACAAATTTGCAGTTTGCTTCTCGAGATGCTAACCCAAGCAATGGTCCAGTGTTTTTCAATGCCTTCTATTTTTTTCGAAAGCAAGGTCATGTGTTAAGCCAGGTCCGAGACGTGATAAGACATCAGCTAATATTTTTTAAATTATTAAATACAGCCCACAAAGTATTAAAATATAATTAATTATAAACAAAATTTCCTTACTGGTAGGTGTCGATTGGCTGTCTATCCCTGTGTATCAACTTGTTTAGGAGCGGAGTCCTCAGTTGGAGAGCCGTGAATGGGTTCAGGACTTGGAGGATGAGGCACATTTCTTCGTTGTCATTTTGATGGCATCCTTGAAAAGGATTAATATTTTTAAAAAATTAGTATAGAATAATTTATAAAAAATTAATTGTACTGTCACTTATGCAAATAAAATATTTAATACTTTTATCCATGCTTGTTTCAGAATCGAATTCAATAACATCTTCATCTTCATCGTTATCATCTTCTTCTTCGTCTTCTTCATCGACTTCCTGTTCGGACTCTTCTTCTTCTTCAGACACTTCTTCTTCTTCCTCCTCACTTACTTCATGAACTGAATGCTCATTTAATACGGATGGATCGAGATGTACGGGTGGGACATCATCTCTACATAAGGGGATTAGTTCAAGTGCACCGAGGTCAATAAATAAATTAATACCCTCTCCATCTTCCTAGTAGACCTCTATAATCGGAATATCATCTTCATCTCCACTATGATTGTGATCCACTACCATTCCTGCATCATAGATATTCCGATGAACAAATTTCTATACGACTCGCTAAGTTATATCTCCACTATCTTCTCAACATCACCCTGGACCTATACTAGATCTCGTTTTTTTGACATAGTCTGGGCCCGGTGTTGCTCCCCATATCGGGAATACTAGTCAGCCTGCAACGGGTACATCTGCAGGGGATGGGTGGCTTGCTTGGGTTGATGCGATGATCTCAGATCTTACTATCCATATCAACTAATAGATTGACAAACAAATCCTGACTGTAGAGGAGACTGTCACTGAGATTGCCCATCGTGTAGATATTCTAAACGAGAAGGTCACGACATTGATTGAAAAGTTCTGCAGTATATGATTTGTGAACAACACGCTGATCTGAGTGTTGTTTACAAAATTTTATCATATTTTGTACTTTATTTTTTTTATATGTAATGAACAATATTATTTAATATATCTACTGCTTTTTAATCTCAATTCTCAATATTTTTTAATGTTAACTTATCCAACTTTAATATTAAATCACTGCACTTCAATTCTCAATCTTTTTTAGTTTAAGATATCCAACTTTAATATTAAATCAATTAACGTTCGAATGTGAATCACTGACGTTAGAAAGCTGGCACAAAAAATTTACACGTTCGCACGTAAGTAGCCTCAACATTCGAATGTCCAAGGCTGGTTCGAACGTGAATATGTATACGTTTGAATGTAATACAATTTCTTGGCTACCTTTAGTGATGGTTTCCACAAACTGCCACAAAAAATACTTTTTAGTAATGATTTGGGGACTGTCACAATTGCCAAACCATCATAAAAACTCATTTTTGTTGTAGTGTGAAACATAAGCTGTGAAGAATCTCTCCAACGTAGCCCTTGTTGGGAAGCTCATCTCAGTTAAGCCACTCAACAAAAAAACTTTTCATGCCACTATAAAAGTCATTTGGAGCTTTGTTATTGGTTTTATAATCGTTGACATTGACATCAACACTTCTTTCTTTACTTTTCCAACTCTCCAAGAGAAAGTACGTGTTCTTACAAATTGACCTTGGAACTTCAAAGGATTCCACATGGTATTCAGGCAATGGCCTCCTGATCTTAGCATCCAAGAAGTTCCCTAAACTACTCAATTTTTGGATACAAATTCGCAGTTTGCCTCTCGAGATGCTAACCCAAGCAATGGTTCCCTTTTTTTCGGTTTTAGAATAGTATTAGTGGATTCCACCGTTTGAAAAAAAATAATAATTTTTCATATGAATTTCAAATTTATTCTCACTTTTTTTTAACAGGAATGTGCGAGAGTTGAATATTCTAAAATTGTAAATATCATTTTTTTAATTAATTTTTACGATGATCATCAATTTAATAGTTGTTAAATAACGTGGCATTATCAAAATATATAGAAAAGATATGATATATATATTCTATAGCATTAATTCCCATAAGCAAAAATACAGTACGTCCCTTTCCAACTATGATCTGTAGTCCAAAACGTCCTGATGAAAACAAAAGAAATTAAAGATGAAAGCGCTAATCAACATCAAGCTGGACCACCCATGCATGCATGCTGCATCGCTAGCTGTCACTCTCTGCATGTTGACATAAGCTTCAGAATACAGCAAGACTTGCGGAGGGTCCTTGACTCTTTGTTGTACATCTTTTTCAAGGAACTGCAGCTTTCAAAACCACGTGATTTGATCAAAACCTCAAATACTAGCACCAGAAATATCTTAGTTTTTAAGAAAAATTAATATATATTGCTGTATATGCAGAGAGATAAAATGTCTCCAACGACTTTATTAGTAAATTAGAAAACTACAAGTACACCCAAAAATTATTGGAGTCCTATATATCATGATCTCTTGTATCGATCTTCGTTCTAAAAGTCAAGATACGTAATATCCCATATGACTGACTATTTATAAGGTTCGGCAAATGGAATTCCAATTCTAAAAGTCAAAGACGTCCCAATGAATGTCTTAAACCTCGTGACCAATACTTCAAAAGGATTAATTAATCACACAATTAGAATAAAAATTTCTCGTTTTCAAATAATGTAGAATCTTATACACCACCTACTTTTATGCTTATCATATGGTGTATCACAAGATAAGCTTTTCTTTCTCCCTGGTATGGATCACAAGAGTACAAACAAGACAGTATATACAAATCAGAATGAATTAAGGAGCTGCTAATGAAATAACAAGCTGGTAGCTTATAGTAGTACTTCGTGGTTTCTTGATGAGGGTTCACAGCAACATGATGAGAGTCTGAGAGTTGGTTTTTGTTTTGGATTAATGGAAAGCATAAAAATCAAGGTGCAAATCCACATGACTTACAATAAATTTCAGTTTTGTTTGATGCATATAATTAAAAACTCACAAAATGCTTTGGAGTTTAGAAAACACATCTCATACAAAATTCTTATCGTCTCAGTTTATCTCATAATTACAATTTTTTCAAATTTTCATATAAAATATAATAAACAATATTTAACTTTTTCAAATTTCAATACAACTTTTTAAAATCTCAATTTAACTTTTTCATATCTCAAAATTAAAAAATAATATTTTAAACTTTAAAACAAAACATAAAATTCTCATCTCATTCTCCAAACTTTAAAACAGTGGCCTTCTTTTTCTGTCATTGATTTATTCCCTTATCTTCCACTTTTGATCACTAAACTCCGGTTTAGTACTAAAATTCAGCTAGCACATGTCAGATCAAAAATTAAAAATTTGAAAATTTCTTATAAATTAGCTCTTACCTGCATGCATTAATGTTGTGAAGGATGTGCCCAGTACCACACTAGCTTGCAAATATAAAACTCTTTTGTTTGCCCTGCAAGTAGTATGGTCAAAATTGAGAACTTTGAAATATTGTAGTATTTGTAAAACTCTCATATCCAGACAAGCAAACTGATCAGTGAAGGATACGAGTAGAACTTTAACAAGTGGGGTACGTAGGCAGGGAGAACTCAATTTGCATCCTCACAGTTATATATAGATTCATTCTATGTTTCCATGAGACATTTCTGTGCTGCAGACGAATATAATTGAAAACCAGGCCAGCAAAGGGAAGGCGCAGAAAGATATGGAGAAGAACGAGATCAAACCCATCACAGCACAAGAACCTAAGATAAACTACAGAGGAATTAGAGCCATGCCATATGTTATAGGTAAGAAAATGAGATATGATCATTTGGTTTTTTCTGCTGCATAATCTTTTTTCCCCTCATATTTGATGACCCAAAAATGCAGGCAATGAGACCTTTGAGAAGCTAGGGACGATTGGCACCTCAACAAACCTTCTGGTCTATCTCACTACTGTTTTCAACATGAAAAGCATCACTGCTACAACTCTTATAAATGTCTTCAATGGCACCACCAACTTAGCTACCTTACTCGGAGCTTTCTTGTGTGATACTTACTTTGGCCGTTACAAGACCTTGGGATTTGCCTCAGTCGCCTCTTTTTTGGTACTACTGCTAGTACTCCTATTTATCAAATGCCACAAACTAAGTTAAGACTATACAAAAATGATTAGTATCTATTTGATACCTTGCAAAACAGTAACATCATTCTAATCTGTTCTTCTTTCTTTTTTTTCCTCTCTTTTTTCCTTGAAATCAGGGGATGCTCGCGCTGACTTTTACAGCAGGAATTGCAAAACTGCATCCTCCCCACTGTGAAACAGAAGAGCCTGGGGGATGCCATGGCCCAACACCATGGCAACTGGCTTTCCTATTGGGTGGACTCGGATTTCTAGTTGTTGGGGCTGGTGGCATTAGGCCATGTAACTTGGCCTTTGGTGCAGACCAATTCAATCCCAACACTGAATCTGGCAAGAGGGGAATCAGCAGCTTCTTCAACTGGTACTACTTCACCTTCACTTTTGCCATGATGGTGTCTTTGACAATAATTGTGTATGTGCAATCCGATGTGAGCTGGGCTTGGGGTTTAGCCATTCCTACCTTTCTGATGTTCTTATCCTGCGCACTTTTTTTCATGGGCTCACGAGTCTATGTGAAACTAAAACCTGAGGGTAGTCCTTTTTTGAGCATACTGCGAGTTATAGTTGCTACAGTCAAGAAGAGGAAATTGAAGTTACCAGAGCAACCATGGCTCTCCCTTTTCAACTACATTCCCCCCGGTTCTATCATCACTGAGCTTCCTTACACCGATCAATTCAGGTAACGTAAACGGCTTATTTACTATTTATTGCGAGTTTATTATTCCTTAAAACTATTAATATCTGTTATTTTTTAAAATAATGTAGATCACGCTATATTTCTTCTGAGTTTTAATACTTACAAGTCGGTATACAAATATACCACTTACACAAGGAAGTGTACAAACTAACGTGGCTGAATGTAGTCCATTAGATTGTAATACTCTTTTATTATAAAGTATATGTAACGTATTACATTAATCTTTTTATTGTCTAAGATTTCTGTATACACCAATAATTTAATTCATATAACAACTCACTAATCATACTCAGTTACCACTCATCAACAAAACAAAAGAATTAATATTCAGTAATTCTCAGATTTGTAGACAAAGCTGCAATCAGAACCCCAGAAGACCAACTAAACTCAGACGGATCAGCTGCCAATCCATGGAGACTCTGCAGTATGCAGCAAGTGGAACAAGTAAAATGCTTGATGAGAGTGATTCCCATATGGGTTTCCGCCAGTATATACTACGTTGCCCTAGTCCAACAGCAAACATATGTTGTCTTCCAAGCACTTCAATTCGACAGACGCCTAGGCAATACTGGTTTCAAGATCCCTGCAGCCTCCTATACTGTCTTCAATATGCTTGCCCTCACTATCTGGATACCTATCTATGACCGAATCATAGTCCCAGCACTACGAAGATTCACAGGCAAAGAAGGTGGCATCACTATCCTGCAAAAGATGGGTGTTGGCATACNATCAGCTGCCAATCCATGGAGACTCTGCAGTATGCAGCAAGTGGAACAAGTAAAATGCTTGATGAGAGTGATTCCCATATGGGTTTCAGCCAGTATATACTATGTTGCCCTAGTCCAACAGCAAACATATGTTGTCTTCCAAGCACTTCAATTCGACAGACGCCTAGGCAATGCTGGTTTCAAGATCCCTGCAGCCTCCTATACCGTCTTCAATATGCTTGCCCTCACTATCTGGATACCTATCTATGACCGAATCATAGTCCCAGCACTACGAAGATTCACAGGAAAAGAAGGTGGCATCACTTTCCTGCAAAAGATGGGTGTTGGCATAGTTATTGCCATAGTCACCATGCTTGTATCCGCCATTGTCGAGGAAAGGAGAAGAACTTTGGCTCTCACAATGCCAGTCGGTATAGAACCAAGAAGAGGTGCAATTTCTTCTCTGTCTGGTATGTGGTTGGTACCTCAGTTGACATTAATAGGATTGTCTGAAGGATTTACAGTTGTTGCTCAAGTTGAGTTCTACTACAAGCAAGTCCCAGAAAACATGAGAAGCATTGGGGGGTCTTTCTTGTTTGTTGGTTCTGCTGTGTCAAGTTACTTTAGTGGTTTCTTGGTTTCTATAGTTCACAAAACAACTTCTGGGGCTGCAACTGGTGACTGGTTGCCTGAAGATCTTAACAAGGGGAGATTGGATTACTTTTATTACTTGGTTACTGCAATGGAGGTCCTAAATTTCGGTTACTTTATCATGTGTGCAAAGTGGTACAGGGACAAAGAAAGTGTCGGCAATGTTCAAGAAGTTGACATGGAAAAAATGCCATCCGAAAAATCTACAGTTTGATACCTGAGCAATCATACTGATCTCCATCCCATTTTTATAATAATCTTTTTTTTTTCTTTACTTTATTTTGTGAACTATGTAACCGAAAAATAATGCAACAGCAACCAATTAGCTGCAATCATATATTAAAAGAAGGCATCAACCTTGTTGTTCTTCACTGTCAAGAACATATGTACTATAAATAAAGTGCAGGATTTTGTATAATTTTCCTTTCTGAGTTTCACTCTGATTTTACGGTCTGGCCGGTTTCCATAAGTTTGCTTAACCAGTGGCATATGGAGACTATGGTTCCTGTCATGTTGAAAACAGCAGTGGTTTAAATCATTGGAAACTCAACAATATAATTGTGGGTCAGCACTTAATTGTCTACTACTTAATTATCTTCACACTTTTGTCTCCCAAATTTAAATGTCTGACCCCACTTTTGAAATTTTGGACACATCATTTTACATCTCATTCTTATTTTTTTGATCTTTGGCAACAACGTCGCCCTACCCCCATCCACTCCCCACGCCAAACTCAAGGGAAAAAAAATTTCACTATAAATATTCAGAATTCCTTCTTACATATCATGATGATTTCTCATGGCATTATGGGATTTATTATTATAAGAAATTAAAGAGAATATGATTATAATTTGGTGTAACATCACCCTTTCTTTATAATTACAACTACAAAAAATCACAAATATCGATGCATCAAAACTTGCATTTTGTGATTAAAACGTGATATTAATTATAACTTAGTTTTCAATAAAATTTAAGACTTTTTCAATAAAAAGCATAACCACTAGTACTGAAAAGAAAGAATATCATCCTAAGTCTTGTAATATTGCCATCGAGGGGAAGCCAAATCATGAAGAAACCAATAATAATATGGTTGAATCTGTTTCAAAAATCATGCCCTAGAACTCCAGTTGTTGGTAGTACAGTAGTGTCAAATCCCAAGTGAAGATCGAGAAAAGGCAAAATTATTAAAAGTACCCTTATCATTTCCATAAACAGATTCTATCATTAATAATATTGAACTTCTATCAAGTCATGGCCATCCAATCACCACCCACGTATGAAGCAAGCTTATGCCCAGTGGTTCACCATCGCCATAGAACCCCGACCTCAATTCTCAGTCCCTTTCATGCCACAACCAGTCACGGCATATCCGACTGTGAAGATCATTGCACCACCCCCGTTTCGCAATGAAAGACTGCTCGGTAAAGCAGTCTTGTATGTCGTCCACCACAAACACAGCTGCACCGAGAATCATCAAGCACGAAGCCCAGCCGTGTTCAACCACCGTGAGCCACTCACCACTGAACCAGCCCCTCCATGCACATTCGTAGCACCTCCAAAAGCCAACAACTGTAGCCCTCCACCATAACCTCTCTCCCTCCATCATCAATACTCCCCAAGCCGCTAGCCTCCATCTCATGAAACCATCTCCCCACACAAACACAGCAACCACTACTCCTCCATGCACAACGGAAACCACCATCACCGAGGCCCTGTTCTAAGCAAGAAAAACATAGCATTGTTTCCCCCATCGCGAGCCACCCTCTGGTGCACACAGCCCCGCTATAAACCATGGAGACCGCCCCCAACAGCCACATTCACAGCCCTTGTTTTGCATTCATAAAAACAGAGCATTATCGCACGCACTCTCCTCCACATCGTAGCAGCCACAGAGAGCCGGTTTTACACCATTTCTCCACCGCCAGTCCCGTGGTGCCTCTTGGAGTCCTCACTATGCCACCTCTATTTCTGACCGACAGAACCGTAAGCCTCTCTCTCTCTCTCTCTCTCTGTGTGTGTGTGGGTCATGTGTAGCCCTGGAAAGCAGCTGCCACTCCTCGCCAGAAACTACAGGGACAAACCACGTTGCATAAGTGCCCTCGCACATAAGTCCACCTTGCCTCTCCAATGGTTAGCACGTCTATGATTAAATCCCATAGATAGCATGTTACGTAAATACCCCTGCTAATAAGTGTTTACCCCTGCTAATAGGTGTTGACCGTAGGATTAATATTTTATGTTATATATGATTGTGATAAAATCAAGAGAAATTAGGCGTTTGAAGGCGGAAAATAATTTAGACTTTCATGTATTAGTTGTAGATATTTTAGTAGATATCTATTATTTTAGAGAGTGAAGATATTTTTAACATTACGATAATTTTAGATTTTTAAGAAAAATAGATTGTTTTATTACTTTAAGCTTAAATATCAAAATATGCGTTTAATTAGAGATTTAAACAAGTTACGTATCTATTTTATAGGTGACAATTGATATTCATTTGACACTATTATGAAAAAAATTTAGAAAAGTTGAAGAGTCCATATAAGCGGAGTTCATATACTAGACTTTGCATAAGCTAATGGACTAAGATTGATTTTAGAAAAAAAATATACATGTTTTGTTATGAAAAGGAAAATTTGAAAAAACGCCTCCGTCATTTTGTCTGCATTACTGATCATGAAATCTGTATAAGATGAGAAAAATATTTTCTGTCATGACTGGTATAGACATAAGCTATTTTTGACATTCTGTTTCTGAACTGTAAAAAAAAAAACGAATATGAAAATTTATACATAATTATATGACAAAGATCTGAATCTGTTGTGTTCTGGATATATTCTGTACTCTGTTATGATATGATGTGATCTCTGAAAATCTCTTGCATGATATTTTTTTTATGTCTGTTCTGACATTACCACAGGTGTAAAACTGTGACCTCTGTTCAGGTTGGTACCAACTAATATATTTTTGGTGCACTCACTTTAGAAGAAAAGTGGTTTTCTATGTGATATTTTCTGTGTGATCTCATATTGGACTTGCCGATGGAAGCCTAATCTAGCAGAGGCGTATAAAGGTTGATTGTCAAAATCAAGCAAAAGTTAAAACCGAGATTTAAGCCTTCAATCCTGCTGTACAGAATATTCTGAAGTTAATGTATATTGGTGTTACTATTGTATATTCATAGCCATGATTCTTTTGTATTTCCTTAATTGGTTTTGTAATACGTTTGTATCTAACCTGCATCAACTACTGAATGAAAGTGTGGGAAAATTTCTATTCAACCTTGCAGTGAAATTCTCTATATAGACCTTGAGTAATTGAGCAAACCTTGAAACACCCCAGTCCCAGAAGGGTCGGAGTGTTACTTCTTGTCACCAAAAATCGTATCTCATCGTACAAATATAAACTTCAATTCCTCAATTACTCATAGACCTCATTGTTTTAAACCATCTACTCAAAAATAATTAACTAAGAATACGATAAAATCTCAAAAAAAAAAAAAATGCCAACTTTCCCAAAGTACTAAGTCAACAGAGCAAAACAAAACTATTCAATAAAATTCTCCAACAACAAGTACCCTCTTTGTATTTAATACACTATGCTCACATAATTTACCCATGCTTCCTATTCTTGAACTTCCACTGAAGTATCCAAAATATCTGAAAAATATTGTGGAGATAAGAGGTAAGTTATCAACAACTAGAGAACATATACTAGCATGCAAACATGAGCATTTACAGAGTACAATATGCAGAACAAAATATTTCTCAGAGTTATCATGCAGAACAAAAACTTGTTTTCAAACTTAATAGAGCGATGGTTTTAAGACACATAAAACCCAGAGTACTTTGGCATAACATAACCTGAGCATCATCATCACATCAAAATAGAGCATCTCACAGAGCAGAGATCATGTTTCACTCCTGTGGTAGGGTTGTGCTATCCCCGATGGCCAAACCGGGCAGAGATAGAAATGAATATATTTCCCTTATTCTTCTCAGAATCCTGAGTGTGTATACAGAAAAGACCACATAAAATCACTTTGTTTTCAAAGTGGGTGCACTCAGAGACAAAGAAGTTGGTACCAACCCAAATAGAGCAGAGCAGAGCATAACAAAGCAGAGCAAAGACAAAATCAGATACAAAATCAATACACCATGCCAAAGGTTTTTAGATGCCATATCAAAACAAAATGGAGTATCGAAACATATTCAGATCATTTTCACAAATTGAAAACAAAAGTCGGAGCATCTTTCTAAATCATTGCACAATTTTTCAGATTTTCAGTATCGCTTTTCTTCATATTTCAGAGACAGCATAACAAAATACAGCTCATGTCTACACAATGCATGTTAGAAATATTTTCTCTCTTTCATATTGATTTCATGAGTAATGTAAATAAAAGACCGAGGTTATTTTTCTCAAATTCTTATTTTATAACAAAACATGCAAAATTTTTAGAAAGTGAACCTCAGTCTAAACAGTTCGTGTAAAGCCTAGCATAGGAACCCGCTTACCTAGACTTTTAGTTTTTTTAAATTTCTCCACAACAATACTAAACGAAAATCAAACGTCAGCTATAAAAATAATCACATAATTTCCATAAATATCCGAAATTAACACATTTTTCAATACTTGAACTTTAAATGCTAAGTAGCCTATTTTTCTAAAAATCTAAATTCCTCAAAACCTTAAAATGTCAAGGATTCCCGAATATATCCATTTTCACTTAATTTCACCTACTAATCGATTAAAATTCTAAAACTATTTACCGCCCCCACTCAACTAATTTCTATCACCATAATATCATCATAATTATAAACACAATTTTATCCCAAACCAACTCAGCTCCTCCGTAAAAAAAATAAAACCATCTCAAATCTAAATTCCAAACCCTCATGCCTTGACATAAAACTTGAGGGTACGTAAAAACGTAATACTATGACCTAACCTTCCCTATCAAAAGTGTACGTAACAAAACTACATTTCTAAAGGAAAAATTGAATCTTACCAGAAGGGAGACCGTGCGACAGAGGCGTTGCACTCCACGGGAGAGAGTTGCTCGTGACGGAAGACTGGGTGGTGCGGCGAAGATGCCGTCAAGCTAAAAGGCTGGGCACGGGAGAGAGAGAGAGTGATGAGAGAGAGAGATTACGGGACGAACAAGAACAACGTAGAGAGAGTAGTGCATGGGGAAGGACCGGCGTGGCTTACCAACTCGGCACTGCACGAGGTGACTGGAGGAGGTCTGATCGGCACCACTGGACTTCACCATGCTGTGGCTGGTGCACCTAACGCGGTGAGCTAGGTGTAGTGTTGTCTACTCTGTTTTCGGTGTGATGAAACAGGGCATCTATAAAAGGTGGTTTACTAAGGGTGCTGCAATGGCAGTGGCGTACAACGGAGGGGGGTCTGCTCACGGTTGATCAACTCCAACGAAGATGATGCTTCCGTGAGAGGTGCTTCCCATGGCTGCAAGCCACTTACTGCGGTTTGATCTCCTTGGGAAACCATCGTTCCATGTGACAAGGCTGAGGGAAAAATCGTGAGGTTGCTGGGCTGTCCATGGAGGCTGTCGGATGTTTTTGGTGCGGGGGGTTTTGTTCGCGTGGCAGTGAGAAAACAACCTTCAGTGGTAGTGGTGCAGTGTCTGGGTGTTGCAAGGTGGCAGCGTGAGCAAGGAGATGGAAGCGGGACGTTGTTAGCCGTGTATGTAGTGGCCACTAATGCTGCATGGGCTACGGACGCTGCTGGTTACTGTGGTTGGTTCACGGTGGCTAGGAAACAGTGTTCGTGTGTGGGTTGACAGTGGTTGAGTGTGGACGAAAAGAATTGATCTGCTAAGAGAAGAAAATAAAAAACTTAGAGGGAAGGAAACTAAAGATGCGTGGGGAAGAGAAAATCTGAGAAAAGGGGGTTGTTAAAAAAAATGAGAGAGAGCGAACATGTGAGTGCGAAGTGGGGAGAAACTGTGAGAAAGAAACCAAAATACAAAATGACGGGAGAAACCGACGTGATCATGGTATTCGGGGAGAGGGATTTTTGGAAAAGGGGAACAAACTAAAAATCTAAGAGGAAGGGAGAAGAACCATCGGGTGAACGAAAAGAGAAGTAGTGGAAAAAAAAAGTCCTTACCTGCCTAAACGACGCCGTTTGGCTCCTCCACTGGCCTGGGTATTACAAACCTCCTAATGGCTAATAGCAAACCCAACCACACTCTGATCGTAGTAATTTCCATCTCCAAATCCTAGCTGATCTAATCTGTGTATTAATTGCCACACCTAGCTAGCTAGTTAGTTTAATCTCGTATGTATATAGTTAAAAGAATTACTATATAACTGATCTGTATATGAAATAATTAAATATATATATATAGTTGAGTTTGATTCCCGGTAGGTTATTCCTGTTGTGAAAAAAACGATGACAAGAATTGAAAGAAAACACGAAAAGAACAGTCAAACAATCACACAATACAAGATTTACGTAGTTCGGCAACTTGTTTATGTCCACAAAAATTGCAGAGGATTTTATTTATTGAAGAATCACAAGTACAATATATGGGGCGACTACTATGCCTTTTCATACGGCCATAGTAAAAAATAACGTACATATATAAATAGGGTACACGGCAGAAATCCTAATTTTTAAAATAAGGTGATATTTGCTCAAGCAGTGTGTTGAGCACGCATCGAACGAACCTATTTACTAGCCAACTGCTCGAGCGATCTGTAAAGCAGCTCATAAGTGAACTCTCTGTCTGAACTCCGCTCGAGCGTTATGTTGAGCAAACTCTCTTTATCGCATCCGGTCAAGCTGCTTGTCAAGCTGATCATGCACGAACTCTCTGTCTAACGTCTCAGCTCGAGCGGCATGAATGCCCTGCTTGAGTGGATTAAACCAGGCTCCACAATACTCAACAATTCTCCCACTTGGAGATTGGCACAACCACTGTATTACCCTCTGCCTCAAAACATGATATCCTCCACCTCTGCAACTCATTACCCTTGTCTTCAAGCTAGAAGAGCAACTGAAGTTTCATAAAACTTCAGTTTCTCAAGTGTAACTGTGGCGCCCCCAACTTCCATGTACGGATACGCATGGAAATCGAGGCACCAGGATGATGACAACATGGTCACGCACCCTATTGACATGTGCTGAGTGTGTGTAATGCAACACGTGTACAATAAACAATACGCATAAGCAAACAATTAACTTCAAATACAAAATAGCCAATGTCCCTACTCCAAAGGGCGGAGCCGCATCATTGGGTTCAGCTTTCTCAAAACCTGCATCAAAATCTACAGTACCAAAACATGGTACCGCAGGTAAGTAATACCCAAAATGCTCTAAGACATAAATATATTAAAACAACTAACGCTATGCATGCACATGATGACCAAAGCGCAAAACTCGAGAAAAACACCATTTTTTAAAAATCACAATTTTTCCACGTACGCCAAAAATCACCATTTGGCATGAAACTAAAATCCAGGAATAAATCCATTAATTTCAATTTTAACAGTATACACCATGGCCTCCCCTAGGGGCCATCCACATACTCTGGCTCCCTTCGTCACCTCATGGGTAACGGCCGTGCGACTGATACACCACTAGTGATGCCCAGTTCCACGCCCACCGCGTACATAGCCAAGCATCCTTTGACCCCCGCCAGTACGAGGGGCCACGGAGTCGGATCGAGAGTGCTACCATCCCGTCCAAGTCCCGGGCAACAGCCCCAGGGGACGACACTCAGTATATTCTGCTCCCGAGTGCCCAGAGGAGCTCCACCCAGATAATACCCCATCTCGGCTTGGAGGTGATACACAAGCATTCGAAAAGTATTTTTTACATTAAACACAGTTTCCAAAACACACACACGCATGCGTGCACAATACTATAAAATTGACCAATTACCAATAACCAACAGTTATCAATAATTTTTTAATAACCAACACAGTCAAACCAGATAACCAAATCACAGTTTATAAAACAGGTTAGTACAAAAATATACTTAAGTCTTAAGAAGTCTTTTGGAGAAATACATACAGCGCTATATAATAATTTTAGAAGGATCACGGAGGTGCAAAAGGCGGCTGGAAAGCAACGTAGCAGTGTAAAAACACTGTGGCCGAAATATACAGAAAATCAAAATTCCAACGGGGTCAAACGAAAGCTAGGGAATGGTAGGGTATGGCCTATGGAAGGTAGTGCAACTAGTGGAAGCAACGGTTAGCTGTGGGTGGCGGCCGAAACAGCGGTGGAGGGCAAAAAAGCTCAAAACGGAGATGAGCTGGTGGAGGTGGCTCCGGCGACGGATCGGAGCCGAAATTGGGTGGGTTAGGACAGAAAGAGGCCGGTGAAGAAGTGGTGAAGAAATGGCAGCCAATGGTGGCCGGACGGCGGCGGAATGGGAGGAGAAAGGCCGCGGCTTCGAACTGCTCGTGGAGGCTAACGCTAGCGCTAGCTAACCTGAGATTTGAGGGGTTGGGTCACCGGTCGATGGGGAGCTTAATGGTGCCGGCGGCGAGTGGCAACGGCTGGGAGGAGAGGACCGAATGCATTGGGAGAGAGAGAGAGAGAAACGAGAGAGAGCTGGCCATGAGCGGGAATAAGCCGAAAGAGAAGAAAGAAAAAAAAGAAAAGAAGAAGGGAAGAAGAAAAGGAAAGAGGAAAAGAAATGAGGTCCAATCCTCACAACTTTTGGGTCACAACTGATCCTCAAAATAACTATTTTTAAAATAGTACATTTAATAAATCAATATAAACTCAAAACTAGTTAAAATAAAATATTAAACTCCAATAATAACATTCTTTTAAAATTAAAAGCAATTTAATTGTAGAACACTAATTAAAATTATGAAAGCACATTAAAATAATTTTCGATTTAAAAATCGTAAAATAATCTCGCGTAAACACGTTAAATTAAATTAAAAGGCTTGAAATCAAATATTAAATCAAAAAGCCCTTTAATAAAAAGCACGAAAAAATCGGGGTGTTACAGTAACACCCTTTGTCAACATATTAGCAAGGTTCTTGCTTCCATAAATTTTCTTAAGTATCAATCGGCCATCATCAAGTAGTGATCAAATGAAATGATACCTAATCTAAATGTGCTTAATCCAGGAATGAAATGCCGGATTCTTGACAAGGAATATGGCACTTTGACTATCACTGTAAAGAGTGCCCTTCTAATTCTTCTTACCCAACTCCTCCAAAAAACCTTGAAGCCAAATCATCTCATTAGACGGCTCTGACACACCAATGTACTCAACTTCTGTAGTAGACAAAGAAACTGCTTTCTACAAGTTAGAACCCCAAGACACGTCAGTACCACCTAGAGTGTAAACAAAACCTGTGATACTCTTTCTACTGTCAGTGTCTCCAGCCAAATTAGAATCAACATAGCTCTGTACCTCTAAACTCTCTACTGAGAAGCACAAGCACGTTTCTGAGGAACCTTTTAGATACCATAGAATCTACTTCACAGTTTTTCAATATTTTCTTCATAAGTTACTCACATATCTGCTTACAACTCTCATTGCATGGACAATATTTGGTCTTGTGCAAACCATAGCATACATAGGCGAACCAATAGCTGAGGCATAAGGAACCTTACTCATGTAGTCTTGTTCCTCCTTTGACTTTGGTGACTAATCCTTGCTGAGTCTGAAGTGACTGCCCCAAGGATGTGCCAACTGGTTTGGCCTTGTCCATATTGAACCTGCTAAGTACCTTTTCACATACTTAGCTTGCGAGATTCGCAACATGCCCTTGACTCTGTCTCTGACAATTCTCATGCCAAGAATTTGTTTTACAGCTCCCAAATTCTTTATTGCAAAGTGCTTTGACATCTGCATCTTCAAATTATTGATCTCATCAATGCTAAACCCTATAATAAGCATAACATCCACATACAATAGCAAAATAATGTAAGAATTGTCAAAATGTCTGACATAGAAATAGTGATCTGCCTGACATCTAATGTACCCTGAACTGCACATAAAACTGTCAAACTTTTTATACCACTGTTTAGGAGTTTGCTTCAGGCCATACAAGCTATTTTTCAGTCTATAAACTGAACTCTCATTTTCCTATACTACAAACCTCTCAGGTTGATTGTAACATCTGGGCACAGCCCAAGTCTACTTTCTTAACATTTTTGGGCTTGTGTATGAAAAGCTCATTTGAGATTTATACAAATAATTTCAGAGTATATTACGAGCCCAAAATTTATTTTGACAGAGTAGGAATTTCATTGGGCTCAATGATTGGACAAATGCCCAATTAATAATTCATGGACCAAGGGGCCAGAATAATTAGAACTTAGCCCTATAAAATTTTTCTAAACTTCGAAGATATTGTTGGATGAAAGATTTATTTTGGTCATTTATGGCCTAAATTATTTATCGAGTTCGAGCCCATTAACGTGTCCATTTTTTCTTAGCACACTAGAGTTACAATTTTTGAGTCCCCTTCGTGATAAAATTTCTTAAGCCATTGCCTTCTATATATTTAGACCCATGGACGTAAACCAAACCTCACCTTCTACGTAAATTTCTATCAAACACGACAAGGCCAACATAACACTGTCTAGTTTGGGTGACGAAGTACTCTGAGATACTCTCAAATACTCTCACTATTATTTTCTACTTTATTATTACTTTTTATATACTTTTACTACTACTCATTACTTTTCACTTACTTTTTACTACTATTCAATATTCTATTATTACTTTTCACTTACTTTTTACTAGTATTCACAAACATTTTCAAATATTTTTACTATTCAAACCATGACAGTCCCACGTCCCCACGTGTCCCGGAAACAAGCACAGTAGCAAACTCCCCACGGCATTCACATCTCTATCCCTCTACATTCACCACAACTGTCCCTATATATATATACAACACGTACACGTTAGACCCCATCTTCTAAACTAGGGTTACCACTGCCTGGATTTTTCGGTGAAAAGACTACGTATCTGCCGACAGAAGCACTAGCTTCCCTGCCCAGTTTGTGTTCAGTAGTATTCTCCACGCCTCACTTCCAGAATAAGACACCGTGAACAACCCACGCCGCCCAGCTGGCAACGAGCGAGATCTCATTGCCAAGGTCCTCCACGCAGTCTCTTGCATCGTAGCACCACCGCCGTGAAACCCAACTGCACCCAAGCCACCGTAAGCCTCTGTTTCCCGCACCAAAACATAGAGCACCCACTCTCCACCGTGAGCCACTGCAAACCACCAACACCGAGAGCCCAACCACGTTGGAAAACACCACTTTCGACCTCACGGGAGGCCCATGTCTTTGCACCAAGAAACAGAGCACTTCCATAGCAGACCTTCTTTCCCAAACCCGTGTTAGCCCTCGCTCCTCGCCGGAAACGGCTACACCACACTACCACAACTCGGCCTTGCTACGCCCTGCACCTCCGTTCTGCACGGCCGCTGCCTCAAGCCACCGCCCTCTGTCTCGGTAACACCTCTCTCCCGCACGCCGTGGCCCTTTCGCTCTCTCACTCTCCATTCTCCCTCTGTCTCGCTCATCTCTCTCTTTCTCTCTCGTACTCAGCTCGACGTCATCTTCGCCTCACGCCCTCCCCTGCTCTTCAGCCACGCCACCACTGCCTATCCGGTCCAGCCCCGTCGCACGCTACCTATTCCTTACGCATCTCGGTTTCTGCTCAATAAGCCCTGCCGCCACACTCATCTTGCTCCTCTTTCATTTTGGGGTCATGCTACAGCCCCCGCTGTAACTTCCCGCTGGAAGCTACCGCTGGGGTTGTAGATTAGTTTTTGATGTGTTTTTTTTAAGATTTTTTTTATATAGATTATTTTAATAATTTTTAATATTTTAAAAAATAAAATAAATTTAGAATATTATTAAAAAATACTTTCTTAATCAGAAAGTAAAAAAAATCATTAAAAAATACTTCCTTAATCATGAAGTAAAATAAAAAATCATATTTTATGATTTTTTATTTTACTTCATGATTAAGGAAGTATTTTTTAATAATATTATGAATTTATTTTATTTTTATAAAATATTAAAAATTATTTAAAAAATTTATATAAAAAAAATCTTTAAAAAAACACATTAAAAATCATCTCTACACCCAGCGGTAGCTTCCAGCGGGAAGCTACAGCGGGGCGTGTAGCATTTTCCTTCATTTTGTTCTCTTTTTTGTCTTAAAATGTAATTTATCTATATATCTAGGTTAACGTAATGGATTTATCAAAAAAAAAACAAAAAGGTTAACGTAGTGGAAGGGAGTATTATTACCCTTTTGCCCTTTTATTTTTGAAAGCATGAGTTGATTTTGTGTACTGGGTTTGAAAATATGAGTTTTATATTACGTGGGCTCCAGGTTATTTTTATTTGGACGTAGACGTACTGACTTATTATATTAAGTCGGCATACTAATGTTTCTAACTGACTAATTATAGGTTGATCATGTTTTGGTTTTATATTTTAAACTCACTTTGTATGAGTTTTGTTTTAAATTCAGAATAAATAAAGATTTGAAATATATTATTAGTATTAATATATTCTTAAAATTATATGAATCCTTGAAGTGCATAATAAGTGCAAGATTTTTTATTTTGAACCCTTTAAAGAGAGTCTATTTTTATTAAATAAAATATTTCCTCTCCTACTTTAATCAGTTTTGTTATAATGAATCTTTTAAACCAGAAATGTATTTTGTGGCATAATTGTATTTATTACTAATATTATTATGCAATTTTAAGAAATATTCTATGATTAATAGTTATGTGGATATGGAGAAATTTAGGAAATGATGGTATTTTAGAATTGATAGAAATTTTAGGTTTTTGGAGGCATTAAAATAGGTACTTCAGGTGTAAATATGAGATATCTATTCATTGGAGATTTATTTAAATTACATGAATTTTTATAGTTGACGATTGACAATTGTTCAATACTGTTGTGGAGAAATAGCTAAGAAGTTCAGGTAAGCGGGATTCCTATGCTAAACATTGCATAAAAATAAAATGGACTGAGGTCAATTTTTAAAAAATATGCATGTTTTGTTATGAAGAGAAATTTGAAACAATCTCCTTGAAGTAAAGATGAGCGATCCGAGTAGCATCCATTGTTTTCCTGCAAGCTACAAAATTGGCCATCTTGGAAAACCTGTAAACTACAACCAAAATAGAATCCATGGATCATTGGGTCCTGGGTAACCCAACACAAAATCCATACTGACATCAAACCAAGGAGTCTCAGAAATAGGCAAAGGAGTGTACAGGCCTGCATTGGTGAGAGTCCCCTTGGACAGCTGATACACATAAAGTTGTTCTACATAATGAGCCACATCACTAGACAGTTTGGACCAATAGTAATCAGAAGAACCAGGGCCATGAGCCTCGCCATGAAGTTCACCAATAATCTGCTACCTTAGTGAACAATCTGGGATACACAACTGTAATCCACGAAATAAATAACCGTTATGCAAAACAAAATCATTTCGTTGACCAATAGTTACCTCTCAAAATATCCTTCCAACGAAGGATCTGCTACATACATGTAACTGAAAACCTCAAAACCTGCAACTCTGGTGGTCATGCTGTTGAGGAGTAATGTACGACGGCTCAGGACGTCTACTACATGGTTCAGACTTCCTGACAAGTGCATCAATGAAAATGTGAACTTCTGCAAGTAGGCCACCCACTTAGCATGTCTCCTGCTCAACTTGTGCTGGCCATTGATATATTTCAGGGCCTCGTGATCAGTAACAAGAATGAACTCACGCTGCACCAGGTAGTGTCACCAAGGTTTCAGGGACTAAACTATGGCATAGAACTCCAAATCATAAGTGGAATAATTCTTCTTTGCCCCTGACAGCTTCTCACTAAAAAAGGCTATGGGTCAATCATTCCTGACTCAAAACACCGCCAATGCCAATCCCAGATGCATCACAATTGATTTTGAAAACCTTGTCAAAATCTGGAAGTGCTAAAACTAGCGCCTCTGTCATCTTCTGCTTGACCAGTTGAAAGCTGATCTCTGCCTCCTTAAACCACTAAAAGTCACGTCCCTTGAGGCACTCTGTAATAGGAGCAATTAGAGTGCTAAAGTTTCTGATGAATCGACGGTAGAAGGACGCCAATCCATGGAAACTCCTAACATCATGCAAGGTCTTAGGTTTGGGCCGCCCCAAGACCGCATCTATCTTTGAGTGATCTGCATGAACACCATCAGTAGATACAACAAAACCAAGAAAAGTTACAGAAGTAGTAAATAAAGAACACTTCTTCTGATTGACAAATAGGTGCTCCATTCTCAACATGTCAAGAACAGCTCGGAGATGATCAAAGTGTGACGCCCATGTCGGACTATAAATGAGGATATCGTTGAAGTAAACTACAACGAATCTCCCCATAAATAGTCGTAGAACCTGATGCATAAATCTCATGAATGTACTGGGTGCGTTGGACAGCCCAAAAGGCATGACCATCCATTCATACAACTCCTATTGCGTCTTAAACGCCGTCTTCCACTCATCTCCGAGTTTTATTCTGATCTGGTGGTATCCGCTTTTAAGGTCAATTTTTTCGAAGACCTTAGAACCGGACAGTTGATCCAGCATGTCATCTAGGCGTGGAATGGGAAACCTGTACACTATGATCTTGTTGATCGCTCGGCTGTCAACACACATACGCCAGGAACCATCTTTCTTCGATACCAGTAGGGTAAGGACTGCACATCGGCTCATGCTCTCACGGATGTAGCCCCTCTCTAATAACTCCACTACTTGACGCTACAACTTTTCAGCTTCTTTGGGACTAAGGCGATATGCAGGTCGGTTTGGTAAACTCAACCTCGGGACAAGGTCGATTTGATGCTGAATATCTCTCATAGGTGGTAACCCAAGAGGAAGATCTTCTGGCATCAGGTCAGAAAACTCTGCTAGTAGATGCTGCACCTCAACTGGCAAATCTGGGTTCACGTCTGCTGCACTATTCCCACAAGGTAGCAGGGCATAAATCACAAATTTCCACTCAATTTCTTCCAGGAACCTGGACATAGAGAGAAGGTTAGTATTATTGGTCAATAGGGTATGAGTGGTTCCTTCCCGGCGAGGCGCCAACACAACCTTCTTTCCCTTAATACTAAGGGAATAAGTATTCTTCCGCCCATCATCAACAACATTGCGATCATACTGCTAAGGCCTACCTAACAATACATGACAAGCATCCATAGATACGACATCACACCAAGCATTATCGAAATATTTTCTGCCGATCGAAAAATATACTAGACATCGCCTTTCTATTGTTACCTCACTGCCTTTATTTAGCCACGACAATTTGTATGGCTTGGGATGACGATCTGTCTTCAATTGTAATTTCTGGACAGCTTCTTCAGAAACCACATTCTTACAACTGCCACTGTCAATGATCATCTTACAGACTTTATCTGCAACTGTGTAGGTCATGTGGAAAATATTAGTTCTCAACCAATCATCATCTATATCACCCTTGGGAGTTAGTAGACTCTTGCGAACAACCAAGGTCTCATGGCCATCACCATACAATACATCTACATCTTCGTCATCATCATACACAGGTTCTCCATTCATCTCAATATCTGCTTCCATATCTTCCTCAATCAAAAGAGTTTTGCCCTTTTGATTAGCAGGCTTCCCGCAATCAGTTGCTCTATACCCCTGTTCACAACACCTGAAACATCTAATATTAGAGTTAGAACTCTGACCCTGCAATGGCTGCTGGGCGGGACGAGGTTCTTAAGGGCGAACTGCTCAACTGGTTTGATCGCTTCTAATCACTGGCCTCCTGCTCTGCTGTTTCTCTACAATGAGCGCACGCTGGTATGCTTCAGAAATTGTCCACAACGAGTGAAGGCTAAGGACATCTTGTAAGGACTATCGTAATCCTCCCAAATACCGCGCCACCAACTGCTCTTCTATCTCAGATAGATCATTACGGGCTATCAATTGATAAAATTCTTCAGTGTAATCATCAACTGATCTCGTGCCCTGCCTCAACGAATGAAGTCGCTAAAACAGAGATTGAGTATAGCCGAAGGGAAGGAAGTGACCCTTCATCTTCATCTTCATCTTATCCCAATCAGTAATCTTGGCCTTACTATGCTTATCTCGTGATCGCCTCAACTGCTCCCACCATGCAGATGCTCTACCTTTGAGTTTGATGGCGACCAGTTTCACTTTAACACGATCAGGAACCTCCTTATAGTAAAAAATACGCTACACCTCATACAACCAATCAATGAACCCTTCAGCCTGTAACGTACCAGAAAACTCGGGTAAATCCACTCAGTAGCCAAGTTCCCCATGACATTCCTCCCGACCATGGTGCTGCCGGTATAAAGGACGCCGGTGATATGGGTTTTCAAAACTGGAATCAGAATCATGATCTTCCATCTTACGATCACCGAAATCCTACACCGTTAGACGCCGGTTTAACTCTGCAACTTGCCTCTGCAAATCTTCAATTATCACATCCTGAACGCTACGATCATGGTTCAGGACTTCCTCATTCGAAACCTGTCCACAATGACCACGACCTCGACCACCAGCCATGAAACTAATGAGAATCACCCCAGGAAAGACGCTAAAGCTCTGATGCCAACTGACGCCGGACAGAATAACGATTATTCTGTAGGCTAGTTTCAACAGATGATTCACAGGAAAGAAATAAGAGATTCATCCCAAAAATACAGAAAAAAGGTCTCTGATGTCAATTCAAATTATCAATATTCAAGAATGACCCAAATCAACCCACAAGCCGGGCTGTAATAGCTGAAAATTGACTATATTGGAATTTTACCAAAAATAGCAAAATCCCAATAATAATGCTAAAATTAAATACATAACAAAAGAAGTATTCTGCCAAAACTTTGGCCCAAATCAAGTTCAGAAACACTTCTAAAACAGTAAATGAAATGTTACCATAAAAGGCAAAAAATAACTAAAAATAGGAAATTGAAGGAAAAAACAGTAGAATTTAACCTCGAAAATGATGCACACCGAACAAAGCTGGGTTGTTAGACCTCCACGTAAGTTGGCCTCTAAAACCACGGCACATGTCCTAGCCATGTCCTGGACATGCCCCTTGATCATGCCACAAGCATGCCTTGGTCCGTGTCTTGTCACACACGAGGCACCCAGCATGCCCATGGACCAGCCACATGCATGCCTTGACACTCACGGGGCGCCTAGCACGCATGCAGGCCGCACGGCCCAGCGCACGCACGCAGGCCGCGTGGCCATGCGCACGCCCAGGAGCACAGCCATGCACAAGCCCACCAGGCGCATGCCCATGCATGCGCCCATGCACCTGTAGCTGGCCATGCACCCAGCCGTATGGCCCTCCTGCCGCACGCCAGCGAGGTTAGTGGCATGCCCTCCAGGCATGCCATCCAGGGCACGGGCCCAGCCTGTGCCATGCAGAGCAGGCCAGTGGCATGCCATCCAGCGCACGGCTCCAGCCCTTGCCATGCAGAGCAGGCCAGTGGCATGCCCACCAGGCATGCCATCCAGCGCATGGCTCCAGCCCATGCCTTGCAGTAGGCTCACATGGCTAGCCACTAGCAAACCAAACATGGCACCGTGCCATGCCCAACAGCCGGCCCATGCATGGCACCATGCCGTGCACCACAGCTAGCCATGCTGAGCCACTTAGCCATGGACCACCCGAGGACCACCATGCACCATCCTAGCCGAACCATTAGCTCATGCATGCCAAGGCCATGTGGTCCATGCCACTATCCTTATTTATGTTATTTATTTTATTTCTTTTATTGCAAAGGGACCTTTTGGGGGTTTCCAAGTTGTAACCTTTATAAATAAGACCCTTAGTCATTTCTTTCACATCTTTTGACAAATTGACTAGAGTGAGGACATTCTTGAGAAATCATTTTGGTGCTAGACACTTGGGCTCTTTTGGGTGCAATTCATTGAATCCCAAATAGAGGATTACTCCATGCAATTCATTGAATTGGAGTAATCCATTTATTTTGTTTATTAACTTGGTGCAATTAATTGAATCCAAGTTGATTATCTTTATTTTGTTTCTTTTATCAATATATGAGGTTTATTCAGTCTTGGTGCACATTGTGAATCAATTGTTGAATTACTTTCATTGTTCATTCAAGTTCATCATTTGTTCTTGAGTGTTCATCTTGTGTTCTTGGTGATCATCATAATTTCAGCTCATTCAATCCATTCCATCTCATAGTTTCGGCCAACCATATTGTTTGTCAACTTTCCATAATTAATTTCCTTCTTCCACCTAGCCCTAGCCGAAATACACTTATCATATCCATCCAAGTCAAATTCGGCCAACCTCATTGCCTTATTGACTTACCTTGGCCGACCACCACTCTTTCCATAATAGGGTTTCCATACTTGGAAACCCTACTTGACTCATTCCACACTCTTGGCCGGCCACCCTTCTATCCACAATCATATCCTTAATTTTTAGGAAACCTTCCTAAAAACACTCACTAGCTTGTTCGGCCAAGCCTTGGCCGCCCAGCACTTTTGCCCTAGCTCCAAAACCCTAATCCTAAACCCTAGCCATCCATCACCCTATCCAAACCCTAAACTCAAGGTTCCAAGTGGCGCCATCCTAGTTCCACCCAAGTGCCGTGCACCCTTCACCATTGTGGTCCTAAACACTTAGCCATTTTCTACCTTCCATCCACTTCATACTAGCCTAAACACCTAACCTCACCTTGTCCAAATTGCCACCATAGCCACCATTGCTCGTGAACCAAGTAAGAGAAGGACTGGGATTCGGTCAACCAAAGGAGGTCATAGCTGAGGAGGACTTAGTGTTTAGTGACTTGATCGGGGTCCCTAACATGGGTACCCACAACGTCCGCGCCGAATAGAGCTTTCCGAATTGGGGTCATTTGTGCGATTCTTATACCTGTAGCCAAAGTTATGGCTAAAATACCGGAACTTGCCCAAAATTGCTCCAACCAAGGAAAGATCATGATTTCCTAGCTTCTTTGCACTAAGCTGCCACCTCAAGGTATTTCAGCGCAGTCAACGTGCAATTTGACAACTCAGTATCATCTGACTCAGATTCTCCTGCATCACAACCATTCTCATAGCTTCCCAACTATTTGGCAATGAAGCCAATAGTATTAGTGCATGTATCTCATCATCAAACTCAATTTTAACAGACGACAATTGATTTGTGATGGTATTGAAATCATTTAAATGATATGCCACAGACGTACCTTCCGCCATCTTCAGGTTAAACAATTCTTCATTAAATGTACCTTGTTATTCGCAGACGGCTTTTCATACATGCTTGACAAAGCTGCCATGAGATCTGCAGTCATCTTCTCCTTGATGACGTTGTATGCAATAGATCTCAACAGGGTTAACCAAATAACCCCCAGAACCTGTCTATCTAACAGATTCCAATCAATCTCTTCCATGCTGTCTGACTTCTTCCCCAACAATGGAAGATGAAGTCTCTTCCCATAGAGGTAGTCCTTTATCTACATCCTCCAGTATCCATAATCTGTGCCATCGAATTTCTCAATCCTAGATACATTCACTTTTTTTCCAGCAATCTTTTTCCTCAGACCTGAACCTTGGCTCTCGATAACAATTGTTGTGAAAAAAATAATGACAAGAATTGAAAGTAAACACGAAAAAAACAATCAAATAATCACATGACACAAGATTTATATAGTTCGGCAACTTGCCTAGATCCATGGGAGCTACAAATGATTTTATTTCTTGAGGAATCACAAGTACAATGTAGGGGGAGACTACTATGCACTTTCGTACGACCACAGTAACATAAAATAACATATATATATATAGGGTACAGGCGGAAACCCTAATTTCTTAAATAAAGCGATGTTCGCTTGAGTGCACGTCAAGCAAACCTATTTACTGGCCAACTGCTCGAGCCATCTGTTGAGCAGTTCACGAGCGAACTCTTTGTCTGAACACCGCTTGAGTGGTATGTAGAATGAGTGTTGAGCGAACTCTCTGTATCGCATCCGCTCGAGCTGCTTGTATATCTAGGGATCACGCGCGAACTCTCTGTCTAATGTCTCCGCTCGAGCAGCCTGAATGCCCCGCTCGAGCGGACTAAGCCAGGCTTTACAATACTCAACAATTCCATTGACTAACTTTCCAAAAAGACAAAGCTACAAGAGTTTCTTAATTAGGTCACGCACGGTCGTACTTCTCTAAAGCATGATATCATCAATCAAGACTACACAAACACACACATATATATAATGGATAAGACAATCCCCTGCATGCACCTACTTATATAAATATATATATTTATATATATTACTTATTTTGCAACGTCTATGTTATATACGTCTAATGCATATACTTCCGATCGATTTAAGCAAGTGGTCTTAAGAATCTTATGATTTGGTGTGTGATATTTTCGAGATAACAGCTACTTTCCTACCATTGATATCATGATGTGGTATTTCCTTATTATATACAAGTGGAGGATATGGAAACTTTGGCTTAGAACCTGCATGCATGGTGCTGCTGCACTAGGCCTCTTTCTGATCTACAGCAATATATATAACACAACTTGTAATAGGTATAATGAATACAGATCATAAAAGTAGTACTCGCGCGGATATTCTACCTTCTTTTAGGCATGCATTAAAATGTATATATGTAGTACTGTAGTTTTATTTTTGTAGGTTTCTTTTTACAAGAATTAATTGGTTTTAGGATTTTTAGATCAACTTGTCTCAAACTCTTCTACTTATACACGCGGGTATTCTTCAACTGACAATTAGGGTAATTAATAAAATTGGAGATTGACCTTTTCCTTAAAAAAAAAAGAAAAAAAAAGTGGAGGATATGGAACAACGGCTTGATTAAGATTAATTCAAATATTTTGTATGCTAGCTAGCTAGGATTTAAGTTTCTAATATCGGCTGATCAATATTAGGTAGTCTCAGAGTACTATGAACATATGATATGACTCGCATCTTATAACAAAATGACATGTCATTTTGAAATATTTTTTTATGGATCAATAACAAGATGACACGTACGTATTAAAAATTTATACTTGCTTTATGTAAGCAATAATTTTAATGAAATTTTATTTTTATGCATATGATATCATGGGATGATATATTGACGGTCAACAACGCTAGCTAGGCTTAAAGAAAATAACACGAACCAACACTTTGTGGAGTCACACCACAATGCATCCCATCTCAAGTAGGGCTCTGCATATAATCCGAAGAACCGTTGAAATCGATTAAAATGAACCCACTTTTATCGGATTGCTATTTAGTCGGATCTCCAACCCAACAAGAAGCGGATTTGTGTTAATGGTGTCAACCCGTCCGAGGATAAAAACATCACTATCTTCAAATCTCAAACCCTAGCCGCTCTCTTCAGATCTCAAACCTTGCGTAAGCCCTTTCCCCTCTTTCTCTCAACACCATTCGTCTCCCTTCCTTCCTTCTTTCCATACCTATAAACATTGTTCCTCGCCGGTAAACAACTATTTTTGCATTTTGAGATCTGCGTAAACAAGGTTTGATTTTGAGATTAGGATTATGTTGTGGTCTTTTTTATTCCGCTCACTATGAAGCTAATGAAAAGGAAGGTTTGTAGAGGACTTCGGAATGAAATGGTATGTGGTTAATCTTTTTGGTTTGGTTTTCTCTGGCTTCATATTTAATTTGCATTTTAGAATTTTCGGTTAAAACTTTTGTGGATTTTCTTTTCTTCTTCTGTTTCATCGTTTGGATCTTAGACATTGTTTTCTGTTGGAGTGGGTTCATAATTTTTTCTCTAATTATGATAAGTGTTTCTGATTTCTACATAGATTTGGAGTAAGTTTCTCGGTCTTTCTTGTATTGAATGACATGGGGTAAATTTTTTCTGATTCCCATTACAGATTTGGAGTTCTAAGGGTATTTTTGGTTCAATTAGTCTTCAAGTTTCTGAATTTTGTAGGTTTTTTTCTCGGTATTTGAATAGAATCAGTTGTGATTTTAGTTCTTTGGCTCATGAGGAAACGAAGGAAAAAAAATGAATTTTGACGTTGAGTAAAGAAAATGAAATAGGTTCCTCTTGTGGTTTTAATTGTTTGGCACATGAGAAAACAAAGGAAAAAATTAATTCTGACGTTGAGTAAAGAAAAAATCTATTGCTGAGTATGATCAATATTTACTATATCATCATGATCATGATTATTAACTCTTTTGTTGTGCAGGACAGATGCATGTTGCTGAGCAAATGATTTTGGACGATTTGGAGGCTAATCTTGAAAAATAAAGTTGTGTTGAAAACAATGTTAGATCTTTAAAGGATCTTTTTCCTGTGTTTAGTCTAGATTTAAAGAATCTTTAGTGGGTCTAGTATGGATATTTCAATCTAGTATTTATCAAACTTAGTCCAATATTTAGTGGATTTGTATTTGTTTGGTTTCTGAGAAAGTGTAAAGGGGAAGGAAGCGGTAATGTCAGTATTTTTCTTGTTCATAATATTTTTCTTTGTTTTCTTTTTATCTCAGCATTCCTGTAGAGATCAGCATGATAGAAATTATAGATAAGAATGAAAGTTGAAGTTTGATTAGGGGGAAAATAAATTGGTATATATTCAATTAAAAAATGGAAGCTGGCTCCTCCGCTTGAAGAAGAAAAAAGAGTGCAAGATTTTCAATTTTATATTAAAAATAAAAATCGGGTCATACGGGTTCAACCCGATTCTATTTTGGTCGGGTTGGGTCTGACCGGTTTGGCGCCTTAAATCTGTTTCCTCGAATCGGTTATGGCACAAAACCGACTATATCACGCCGGGTTGCAAGCCTAATCTCAGGAGCCCAAAAGATTTACTTTATTAAAATTTCTCTACCTTTCGCATGTGCTCCAGGCACTTAAATAATAATAGATTTTTGGGACTACAAGGATTATTGATACTCTCCTAAAACTAATAGAATACAACTACCTTCTGGAATTTCATTCCTTGTTGAAAAGGACTACTACTAACTTTGGGACTCATCCCTTATTGATAATTATTGGAATAAATCTAAGATAACTATGTGGACTATTATTCTTCGTAGACTACCAATTCACTTAAGACTATGTCAATTCCTCCCATCCCCAAAAGAATTTGACTCCAATGGATGCTTCGATTTGTAGAGCTCATAAAGATCTGGATTAAGACGTTGCACTTCTTTAGTTTGTAGCCAACAACAATCAGACAAGGGCTTATTCTTCCATTTGACAAGAAACTTCTGATATCCACCTCGTCTAGTAGATACAACCTGGTCATCCAAGATCTCTTCTATACTTTCACGCAGCTTGCTTTGAGTGGGAAGGGCGGCTGTCGGAGTAACATCATGTGGAGAAGAATCGTGGCCATGATAGGCAATCAGCTCATCAACATTAAAGATAGGATTGAATTGTATTTCAAGAGGTAATTCCAGCAAGTAAGCATTGGTTCCCAAACGCCACAACACCATGAATGGTCCCACTTTACGTGAGTGTAATTTGGTTAGAACACCTTTGGGAAACCTTTCTGGGCGAATATTTGTGAGCACTAAATCTCCTGGCTGAAACTCAATACGTCGACGGTGGGCATCCGCTTGTTGCTTGTATGAAGCGTTGCTTTGAGTTATATGACAACGTACCTCATTATGAACCTCTTGCAGATGATGATAGAAATCGGATGCTCCCTCGCTGATTCGCAGTGGTAATAGGAAGGGCACCAAGTCTAGTGGTGTGCAAGGTTTGAGGCCCGTAACAACCTCGAATGGAGAACGCCCTGTGCTACGATTGACAGAATTATTATAAGCAAATTCTGCATGAGGTAAGAGGACATCCCAAGTAGTGCCATGGTTCGTAACGAGACAGCGCAATAAATTCCCCAAACTACGATTCACGGATTCAGTTTGGCCATTTGTCTGGGGGTGGAAAGCACTTGAGAATTGAAGCTTTGTGCATGTCTTGGCCCACAACGTTTTCCAAAAATAGCTAACAAATTTAACGTCACAATCTAAGACGATAGCTTTTGGTAGGCCATGAAAGCGTACTACCTGTGCGAAAAAAAATAGAGGTGACTCGAGAGGCATCGTAAGGACGAGAACAGTGTAGGAATGTGCCATCTTGGAGAATTGATCGACAACCACAAAAATTGAATCATGTCTCCGAACGGTTCGTGGAAGCCCAAGCATGAAATCCATACTTAAGTCCTCCCATGGTTTCTCCAACACTGGTAATGGAGTGTAGAGTTCTGTGTTTTGTTTTTGCCCTTTGGATAGCTGGCATACGCGACAATGTTGTACGGCCCGTTGCACATCCCGTTTGAGGCTGGGCCAGAAAAATTTGTCTTCAACAAGATGGATGGTCTTCTCACGACCAAAATGCCCTGCTATCCCTACTGCATGTAGCTCTCGAATAACAAAGTGCCTGATGCTGGTAGCAAGTAGGCACAATCTGTTGCCCAAAAAAAGGTAGCCATCCGTGATGGAATAGTTAGAATATGGTGTGGTGTTACTTGAAGATATCTCCGCAAAATTGGGCCCAGTTTTAGATTAGTGCTATAATTCTCTTTAATGGATGTGAGGCCAGTGGTGGTCACGGCCAATGTGGTGAGCAATGACGTTTTTCGGTTGAGACCGTCTGCCACACGATTTTCAACCCCTACCTTATGTTTGAGCACAAAGGAAAATTGTTGTAGATAATCTACCCAGCGGGCATGCTTGGCACTCACGTGTTTTTGGGACTGGATGTGTCGAAGGGAATCATGGTCGTATAGAGGATAAATTTCCGATGAATGAGATAATGTCTCCAATGGCGAAGGGATTGAACAATAGCATAAAACTCTAGGTCATATGCCGAGTAACGACGCCGTGTTTCATTGAGCTTTTCGCTAAAGTAGGCAATGGGGTGCCCTTGTTGACTGAGAACGCCCCTAATGCCGATGTGGGAGGCATCACAAGCTACCTCGAAGGGTTACTCGAAGTTTGGCAGCCACAAGACAGGAGCTTCTATGAGATATTTCTTAATGGTTTGGAAGGCCTTTTTAGCGGCTAGAGTCCATAAGAAAGGTCCGTTCTTAGTGCACTCGGTGATAGGTGCCATGATGCTGCTAAAATTTCGGATAAAACGTTTGTAAAAAGAGACGAGCCCATGGAAGCTACAGGCTTCGTGCACGTTTGTGGGGCCTGGCCACTCTACCACGGCTTGCACCTTGCAGGGGTCGGTAGAAATTCCTTAGCCTGACACTATAAAACCCAAGAACACCATCGACATTTGAGCAAAAGCACATTTCTTAAGATTGATAAAGAATCTTTCGAAGAGGAGAACTTGGAGTACTTGTCGGAGGTGACTCAGATGTTCAGTGTAGTTTTGACTGAAGATGAGGATATCGTCGAAATAAACCACCACAAATTTGCTGATGAATGGGCGAAGGACTTGTGTCATCGCCCTCATGAAGGTGCTAAGGCCATTTGTGAGCCCGAAGGGCATAACCAGCCACTCGAATTGTAACACCACGTATTTTAGTGTATTTTAATTAAATGATTTTTTTATTTAATTTAAATATTGGTTCCCTTGTTTTAATTTATCGTGTTTATCGTTGGGTTAATTTTCAATCTTTTTTAGCTCTGAAATTTATTTTGATGTGCTGTCTTGATATTAATTAGTGTTTGCATTTAAATTGCTCTTTGTTTTATTTTATTTTATAGTTGGACTTTAATTATTTTATTTATTAATTTTGAGTTATAGTGTTTTTATTTGACTTTTATTTATTTACTTATTTATTTATTGTTGTGTCTTTTCATTTGTTGGACTTACTAATTTTCAGACTGGGCTTGTTTTGGTTAAGTTTAGTTTTTCTTTTAAGCCCAGCCCATTCAGATTCCAGCCCAAGCTTTGAGCCCAACCCAGCCCATTCTTTTTCCTTTCCCACATGGTGCCGTTTCACTCCCAGCCTTAGGGCTTCTTCCTCTTCTCTTCTTCTTTTCTTTTCTTTATTTTCCTCTCTTGCGCCGACGCCCTCTCTTTTTCTCTGCTCTGTTTTGTTCATTCTCACACCGTGCGACAGCCCCCCAACTTCTCTTCTCCTTCATTTCTTTTCTTGTTTCTCCCTTCGATTTTCACTGTGCCGTCTGCTGCATCTCTACCTCTCCATTGTCAGTTTCGGTTTTCCTCAAACCAGTTTATCCGAGTGTATATATATATTACTCTTGTTGTTTTTCTTCTATTCTTTTTGGCTTTTTTTTTCCTTTTGGGTTGGTCTTCAAGCTTTGTTTATTTTAGCCCCATTGCCGTGCTCTATTTTCAGCTTTAACCGTGCACTATATTCATCTGTAACAATGCCCTGTTTTCTGCCATGACTATGCCCTGTTTTACCCATTGCCGAGCAACATTTTTACTCTTTAGCCGTGCTTTAATTATCTGCCCTTTAGCCGTGTGTTTCACTTTCCATTTTTAATTTTATTCTAGTCTTATTTCAGTTAATCGGCCCTTTTTTATTTCAAAAATATCACTTCAAAATTTCTCTTTTTTCGAAACTCTTTTTTCATCCCAAAAATTGGGATTTTTGGTATTTTATTTTGAGCTTGCTTTGGGCGTTAAAATTGGTGTTCGCGACCTTGGTCTTTCAGAAATTTGCATTTAAGCATTGTAAGTATTTTTCTAAATAACTTTTGAGATTTAAATGTTTTTTTTTTTTGCACTAACTCATTTGCCGTGATATGGTTGGTTCATGTTTGGGCCTTTTTTCTGAAAAAATGACGGTTATTATTCATAGTGTGTTTTGGGGCAAATGAAATTTTTGGTGTACGTTAGAAAATAATCATTTTATGGAAAAATGAGGTTTTGGGTCACATTCGTGTTTTGTCATGAGTACGAATATTTGTTGGTTGCATTAATGCATTCACATGCATGTTCATGTTTGTAAATTTAAAACTAGATTTTTCGCATAATTGCATACATGTTTATGTGTATATTTGAAAACTGGGCTCTAATGTGAGAGATGATTTTAAGTATGATCTTCTACTTATAATGATTTTGATATAGTCATGTTATTTTAGTTTTTATAAATTATAGTAAGATCTCAATCGTAAATAAGTTAGAATTTAATGTTTTAGTCGGAGTTGTTAAGTTGGATGTTGATGAGTTTAGAAAGTGATGTTGGTATTTTAGGAATAATTAGAATTTTGGGTTTTTGAGGAATTAAAAATAGATTATTTTAGAAGTTTAGGTTGAATATCAAAATACGAGATTGATTGGAAATTTATGTGATTATCTTATAGGTGACAATTAATTTTGCTCGGCATTGTTAGAGGAAATTTTCTGAAAAGTTAAGAAGCCCAGGTAAGCAGGGTTCCTATGCTAGGTTTGCATAAAAAGAAACGAACTGAGGTTGGTTTGTAAAAATGTGCATTTTGTTTTAAAAAGAAAATGTGAAAAACAACCTCAGTATGTGTTTTGCATTCATTCATGAGATACGTATGAAAAAGAAAAGAAATGTTTTTGACATGAAAAGTGTAGACATGAGCAATATTTGACATGTTTCTAAAATATGCAAAAGAGCGAATATGATATCATTGAGATTTTATTCATACATGTGATATGAAATGATTTGGATCTGTTTTTGATCAAATGGAAATGATATGAATATGTTTCGCACGTGTTTTGATATGATATGGATATGAAAAACCTTTGGCATACTTATTTGGTTTGGTTCTGATTCCTAATATGGTTCTGATATGATATTGTTCACGTGATATGTTTGGTACCAACATGATATGATATGAGTGCACCCACTTTGGAAACAAAGTGGTCTTTTATGTGTTCTTTCCTGTGTGCACACTCGGGGCTCCGAGATTGAAAAAGGGGAAGTTTCACAATACAATACTGCCTGGTTTGGCCACCGGGAATAGCACAACCCTACCACGGGGGTTAAACATGGTATATGATATGACATGATATGATAAGATGAAGATGTTCAGTTATGTTATGCCAAAACATTTTTGAATATGAAAATAGTCTATGAATATGAAAAGATTGATAAGTCGCTCTGATTTTCTGATAATACATTTTGAGATGTGCATATGAAAATGAAATGTTTTGTTTCTGCATACTAAACTTTCTGAAAATGCTCATGTTTACATACTAGTATATGTTCTCTGCTTACTGAGTTGTTGATAACTCACCCCCTTATCTTCATAATATTTTCATATGATTTTGGACTTTTTAGCTAAGGATCAAGACTGTGAAGCACTGGGTGAGATGACGTAAGAGTAGTGAATTAATAATAGAAAGCCTTCGAAGAGTATTGGCTATCTTTGTCAAGAAATTTCATTGTATTCTGATGTCTTGGTGTTTTGAAGAATTGATCATATTGAGAGAATTAATCTGAATCAAAATTCCTTTATAATATTAGGAATTTGGAGTTTATAATTATATTGTTGAAATGTGGGTTTAAGTGTCATGTAGGGAATTCGATATTTTTGGAGTTACTGTATCGAGGGTTTGATACATGGATTGGTGTGGTTAATTAAATTTGAAGTGTTTATGTTTGATTTGGAACTTTTAGAAGTATATTAGCAGTGTTGGAGTTGATTATCGGGTAACATGAGTTAACTCTTCGGACCCTCGGAACCGGGGCGTTACACGAATAGTCCATCTCTCATCTTGAAGGTTGTTTTCCACTCATCTTCGACATGAAGCCGAATCTAGTGGTATCCGCTCCGAAGGTTCACCTTAGAGAAGATTTGCGCACCATGAACCACATCCAACATGTCATCTAAGCGAGGAATGGAAAAACAATATTTTACCGTAATCCTGTTGATGGCTCGGCTGTCAATGCACATGCGCTAACTTCCATCTTTTTTTGGAGTGAGGAGTGTAGGCACGACACACGAGCTAAAGCTTTCACGGATAAACCCCTTGTCAAGTAGACCTTGGACTTGGCGTTGGAGTTCTTTATGCTCAGCTGGACTCATCCTGTACACAGGCATATTCGAGAGGGTTGCGCCTGGCATCAAGTCCACTACATGTTGTATATCCCGCATGGGGGGCAATCTCTAGGGCAACTCCTGTGGCGTAATAACTTTGAACTCTTCTAAAATCTCCTTTATTTCGGGTGATAGGGGTTCAGTTGTTGGTTGTGCAATGGTCCTTCTTTCAACTGATGCAAAGATGACACCACATTCTTGGACTTTCAAAGTAAAGTGTCGAAGTGTCAGCACCCTGTCCTCTACCGTAAGGGAATCAAAATCGTGAATTTTCATGGGTTGTAGAACCACCTTCTTATTGCTGAAATGGAACGAGTAAGTATTTTGTAACCATCATATTTGAACCTCCGGTCGTAAAGCCAGGGACAACCCAATAATAAGTGGCATGCTTTCATGGGGATAACATCGCAACACAATCTATCCACATAGTGTTTTCCCAAGGAGAAGGTGATTAAGCATTGGTGTTTCCTTGGGATTGATGTGTCATCCACCCAACTGAGTTTGTAAGGGTTAGGATGTTTTTCTACTGGTAATTTGAGCTTGTGCACTATCTCTTGAGAAATAAAATTCATTCCGCTACCATTGTCGATAATGAGGTTAAGGGCCTTACCTCGATGTTCTGCCCTTGTATGGAAAATGTTTCCACGTAACCAATCATCTCCGTTGGCTTCTTCCTTTTTCTGTCCCGCCAACACTCGCCGAATTACCCAGACGGGAAGCTTGGATCCTTCCAGCACCTCTTCTAAAACCATCCCTTCAGCTTCATCATCTGAGCTAGAGCCCAAATTTTCTTCCCCCCTCGGCACCTAATTGTCGCACATTAGCCCTAGCTTCTGTTCTCGGGTGGGGCAGACCACTACAAAATGTCCCTTGCGCCCGCACTTGTAACATTCCTTGGGTTTATTCCTTCCCATATCACACTTTAATAACACCTTGTCTGGTGTATTAACCCCTTGGGGTGGGGGGTTATTGCGCGCCGGTGTATTTTCCTTAGGCGTGGCTATACCCCAGTGGCTTGTAGATTTTCAGAAACTAAGTTGGCTACATTGTTGTTCTATTCGAAGAGCCAATTGATAAGCTTCTTCAATGCTCACCAAAAGAACTATAAGTAGCTCTTTTTTAATGTCGTCCCTCAGCCCGGCTTTATATCGGGCAATAGATTGGCGCTCGGTCTCAGACACGACTTCGAATGCTAAGTTCATGGAACTTGCTGGTGTAAACATCTACGGTAGTGTTTCCTTGTCGTAGGAGTAACAGTTCTTCAAACAGCATCTCTTCATAATCTATTGGGAGGTATTTTTCTTGCAGCTTCAATCTGTGATAGGGGGTTGATGGAGGCGATGCAAGTGTTCTTCCACGCTTTGCCACCGGACTCGGGCTTGTCCTTTCAACTTCATCTTCACAAATCGCACTATATGATCGGCGGCCAAGCTGAACTAGTCAAAATAATCCTCCAGAGATGTGATCCAATCCTGAAAGGCATAAGGGTCCAATTTTCCATGGAAGTCCAGTACCTCTAATCTCACTCGTCGTGCTGCATCATCAAAGTTGGATTCCGAGGTTTCTGGCTGAGTTGCGAAGGTTTCCATGCGTAGGTGGGATGGATTCTCTCTGGAATATGTGCGAGGCATCCATCGGGATCCTTGGAAAGGTGTAATTGGCAGCATCTGCCCATGGTCATCACCATTTGGGCCTCCCTCACAGAACATCCTGGATTCCCCGTTGTCTTGCCCATCGTCCTATTTATTAGTGCCAAATCCTTCGGGTTCGTCAAACGCATGGTTCCACACAGCATCCATTCGCTTGGTGAGGGAACCCACTCGGTGGACTACCTCTAGAAGAAGGTCATCACGTTGCTGTTGTGATAGACAAGGGGTGCCATGCGATTTAAAGTTTCATGTACTCTAGATGCTAACCCAAGCAATGGTTCGGTTTTTTTCGGTTTTAGAATAGTATTAGTGGATTATATAGTTAGTATAACTATACTAAAGTGATATATAGTGATATAGTATTAGTATAACTACTAATACTATAGTAATTTATATAGTTATTTATATATAATAGATTACTAATAGTATTAGTATTAGTATTAGTATTAGTATTAGTATATATATAATAGTATCATATAGTGACATAGTATTTGATTATGTATGTTATTGATAATATGCTAGTGATAATATGTTAGTGTCTAACTTATTTATATATTTGATTATATATGTTAATGATAATATGCTTGATTACATATATGTTAGTGATAATATGCTTGTTACATACACTTTTTATATGAGTGTATATAATCAAATTTATAGAAATGTATTTATAAAAATATATATTATAATTTATTAAGCTACAAAATGTATTTATCCTTAATATATATAGTTTATATTAATAACATATGATCAATTGTTCATGTATAAGATTAAAATTTTATGTTTTAAAATTAAAATTTTTAATGATAATGTTATATCAAATGTTATATTTATAAGATTAATTTTATATTATATCAAATGTTATATTAATTTTATATTATTAGATTATTGTTATACATGAATAATAGGATTTTATGTTATATTAATTAGAAGTTTAGCATATAATATAAAATTATTTTATATATAATATACAAACATTATATAAAAAATTAATATGTATATATATGAACCGGTCCTATTCAAAACATCCAGTGTTAGAAAAAGGAAAATTAGAACCTGACCAGTTTCAACCGGTTTTGAAAAAAATAAAACTGGTACTGGACCGAACCGAACCGGTAGTTCAGTCTAATTCACCGGTTTTTTTTTTCACCCAAATTATATCTTTTTATTTTTTATTTTTTATTTTTTATTTTTTATTTTTTATTTTTTTTAAAAATTGCTTTTCTAAGTATTTTTAAATTTTTTTTAGTTTTTAATTTTATTTTTTTTTTAGCCATGTGACATGACACGTACCCAAAAATAGGCACAGGGAATGCCACAACGGAATTTCCAATAGAATATTCAGTTATAAAAATATGGGAGATGGATTTCAGCAATAAAATTGTACGTGCAATACATGAAGCAAAGTAAAAAAGTTGAAAATTCAAAGAGCGAAAAGATAAACGTGGAAAACTAGTCCATAAGTCCCGATCGAGTGTCATTTATGTATTTGGAAAAGAGACGAGGTCCATGCAGCTTCACGTGGCTGGCCAATATTCAAAGAGTTATGCTATATATGTCATCATCGGCATGGCATTATCTATATATATTAGATCATCAACTCTTCGAAAAAAAAAAATAAAGTCCACCATTTGAAAAAAAAAAAAATAATTTTTCATTTCAAATTTATTTCCACTTATTTTAAAAGGAATGTGTGAGAGTTGTAGATTCTGAAATTGTAAATATTATATTTTTAATTAATTTTTACGATGATCATCAATTTAATAGTTGTTAAATAATTTGGCATTATCAAAATATAGAGAAAAGATATGATATATATATATTATATAGCATTAATTTCCATAAGCAAAAATACAGTACGTCCCTTTCCAACTATGATCTGTAGTCCAAAACGTCCTAATGAAAACAAAAGAAATTAAAGATATTGCACTGGGTCAGATCATTACGTGAGAACTACTTCGGAAGCGCTGATCAACATCAAGCTGGACCTTCCATGCATGCATGCTGCATCGCTAGCTGGCCGAGGGTCCTTGACTCTTTGTTGTACATCTTTTTCAAGGACCTGCAGTTTTCAAAAACACGTGACGTGATCAAAACCTCAAATACTTGCACCAGAAATAACACGACAGACAGATGTTTTATAAGAAATATTAATATTGCTGTATATGCAGAGAGATAAAATGTCTTAATTCTGACTACTACTTTATCTGGTCTGACAACGACTTTATTAGTAAATTAGAAAACTACATGTACACCCAAAAATTATTGGAGTCCTATATATCATTATCTCTTGTATCGATCTTCATTCTAGAAGTCAAGTTACGTAATATCCCATACGATAAGCACAAGAATAAATAGTGTATTGTTTAAAAATAAAAAATTATTATTATTTATAAAGTTTTAATGAAATTTTAATTATATCGTTGATTAGTATATTTCAATAAATGTCCTAAATCATGTAGTCTATATTCTAAAAGGACTAATCAATAATATTATTGAAGTTCTATTAAAATATTATAAAGAGCAAGGACTTCTCGTTCTCAAGTAATATAGGATTTTATACACTACCTACATTTATGCTTATCATATGATGTATCACAAGATAAGCTTTTCTTTCTCCTGGTATGGATCACAAGAGTACAAACAAGACAGCATAAACAAATCAGAATGAAGCAAGGAGCTGCTAATGAAATAACAAGCTGGTAGCTTATAGTAGTACTTCGTCGTTTTTGATGAGGTTTCACAGCAACATGATGAGAGTCTGAGAGTTGGTTTTTGTTTTGGATTAATGGAAAGCATCAAAATAAAGGTGCAAATGTTCCACATGACTTACAATAAATTTCAGTTTTGTTTGGTGCATATTAAAAACTCACAAAATGCTTTGGACATTTCAGAAGGATCGATATCATTAAGGTTGTTGGGTGCTATAAGAGTGGCCTTCTTTTTCTGTCATTGATTTATTCCCTTATCTTCCACTTTTGATCACTAAACTCCTGTTTAGCACATGTCAGATGAAAAATTAAAAATTTGAAATTTTTTTATAAATTAGCTCTTACCTGCTTGTATTTATAGAGACACTCGATCATTTATCTTTATAAAAGGTCTAATAGAAAGAATGGAGTAATTCCTTATAAAGTCCAAGCTAAAATTGTCTCTAAGCCGTGTGGGACTTTTCAACACATCCCAAACGTGTGGGCCGGTATTTCCTATACCATCGTCGTGGGTAGGTCATAGGAATCCATTATCGGTCATAAGTTAACTTGCTTTGATACTATAGAAATAGCTATTTCTCTTCATAAAAGACCTAATATAAAACTATTAGTATTAACGTTGTGAAGGATGTGCCCAGTACCACACTCTTTTGTATGCCCTGCAAGTAGTATGGTCAACATTGAGAACTTTGAAATATTGTAGTATTTGTAAAACTCTCATATCCAGACAAGCAATACTGATCAGTGAAGGATACGAGTAGAACTTTAACAAGTGGGCCGGGCTACGTAGGTAAGGAGAACTCAATTTGCATCCTCACAGTTATATGTAGATTCATTCTATGTTTCCATGAGACACTAGTCTCTGTGCTGCAGACGAATATAATTGAAAACCAGGCCAGCAAAGGGAAGGCACAGAAAGACATGGAGAAGAACGAGATCAAACCCATCACAGCACAAGAGCCTAAGATAAACTACAGAGGAATTAGAGCCATGCCATATGTTATAGGTAAGAAAAAGAGATATGCTCACTTGGTTTTTTCTGCTGCATAATCTTTTTTCCTCTCATATTTGATGACCCAAAAATGCAGGCAATGAGACCTTTGAGAAGCTAGGGACGATTGGCACCTCAACAAACCTTCTGGTCTATCTCACTACTGTTTTCAACATGAAAAGCATCACTGCTACAACTCTTATAAATGTCTTCAATGGCACCACCAACTTAGCTACCTTACTCGGAGCTTTCTTGTGTGATACCTACTTTGGCCGTTACAAGACCTTGGGATTTGCCTCAGTCGCCTCTTTTTTGGTACTACTGCTAGTACTCCTATTTATCAAATACCAAACTAAGTTAAGACCATACAAAAATGATTAAGTATCTATTTGATACCTTGCAAAACGGTAACATCATTCTAATCTGTTCTTTTTCTTTTTTTTCCTCTCTTTTTTCCTTGAAATCAGGGGATGCTCGCGCTGACTTTTACAGCAGGAATTGCAAAACTGCATCCTCCCCACTGTGAAACAGAAGAGCCTGGGGGATGCCATGGCCCAACACCATGGCAACTGGCTTTCCTATTGGGTGGACTCGGATTTCTAGTTGTTGGGGCTGGTGGCATTAGGCCATGTAACTTGGCCTTTGGTGCAGACCAATTCAATCCCAACACTGAATCTGGCAAGAGGGGAATCAGCAGCTTCTTCAACTGGTACTACTTTACCTTCACTTTTGCCATGATGGTGTCTTTGACAATAATTGTGTATGTGCAATCCGATGTGAGCTGGGCTTGGGGTTTAGCCATTCCTACCTTTCTGATGTTCTTATCCTGCGCACTTTTTTTCACGGGCTCACGAGTCTATGTGAAACTAAAACCTGAGGGTAGTCCTTTTTTGAGCATACTGCGAGTTATAGTTGCTACAGTCAAGAAGAGGAAATTGAAGTTACCAGAGCAACCATGGCTCTCCCTTTTCAACTACATTCCCCCCGGTTCTATCATCACTGAGCTTCCTTACACCGATCAATTCAGGTAACGTAAACGGCTTATTTACTATTTATTGCGAGTTTATTATTCCTTAAAACTATTAATATCTGTTATTTTTTAAAATAATGTAGATCACGCTATATTTCTTCTGAGTTTTAATACTTACAAGTCGGTATACAAATATACTACTTACACAAGGAAGTGTACAAACTGACGTGGCTGAATGTAGTCCATTAGATTGTAATACTCTTTTATTATAAAGTATATGTAACGTATTACATTAATCTTTTTATTGTCTAAGATTTCTGTATACACCAATAATTTAATTCATATAACAAATCACTAATCATACTCAGTTACCACTCATCAACAAAACAAAAGAATTAATATTCAGTAATTCTCAGATTTGTAGACAAAGCTGCAATCAGAACCCCAGAAGACCAACTAAACTCAGACGGATCAGCTGCCAATCCATGGAGACTCTGCAGTATGCAGCAAGTGGAACAAGTAAAATGCTTGATGAGAGTGATTCCCATATGGGTTTCAGCCAGTATATACTACGTTGCCCTAGTCCAACAGCAAACATATGTTGTCTTCCAAGCACTTCAATTCGACAGACGCCTAGGCAATACTGGATTCAAGATCCCTGCAGCCTCCTATACTGTCTTCAATATGCTTGCCCTCACTATCTGGATACCTATCTATGACCGAATCATAGTCCCAGCACTGCGAAGATTCACAGGCAAAGAAGGTGGCATCACTGTCCTGCAAAAGATGGGTGTTGGCATACTTATTGCCATAGTCACCATGCTTGTATCCGCCATTGTAGAGGAAAGGAGAAGAACTTTGGCTCTCACAATGCCAGTCGGTATAGAACCAAGAAGAGGTGCAATTTCTTCTCTGTCTGGTATGTGGTTGGTACCTCAGTTGACATTAATAGGATTGTCTGAAGGATTTACAGTTGTTGCTCAAGTTGAGTTCTACTACAAGCAAGTCCCAGAAAACATGAGAAGCATTGGGGGGTCTTTCTTGTTTGTTGGTTCTGCTGTGTCAAGTTACTTTAGTGGTTTCTTGGTTTCTATAGTTCACAAAACAACTTCTGTGGCTGCAACTGGTGACTGGTTGCCTGAAGATCTTAACAAGGGGAGATTGGATTACTTTTATTACTTGGTTACTGCAATGGAGGTCCTAAATTTCGGTTACTTTATCATGTGTGCAAAGTGGTACAGGTACAAAGAGAGTGTCGGCAATGTTCAAGAAGTTGACATGGAAAAAATGCCATCCGAAAAATCTACAGTTTGATACCTGAGCAATCAAACTGATCACCATCCCATTTTTATAATAATCCTTTTTTTTTCTTTACTTTATTTTGTGAACTATGTAACAGAAAAATAATGCAACAGCAACCAATTAGCTGCAATCATATATATATTAAAAGAAGGCATCAACCTTGTTGTTCTTCACTGTCAAGAACATATATACTAAAAATAAAGTGCAGGAATTTGTATAATTTTCCCTTCTGAGTTTCACTCTGATTTTATGGTCTGGCCGGTTTCCGGAAGTTTGCTTAACCAGTGGTATATGGAGACTATGGTTCCTGTCATATTGAAAACAGCACTGTTTTAAATCATTGGAAACTCAACAATATAAGTTTCCAATATAATTGTGGGTCAGCACTTAATTAGGAGGGGACCTACCCAAAGATTCCATAATAATTGTGTACTACTTAATTATCTTCACACTTTTGTCTCCCAAATTTAAATGTCTGACCCCACAAATATACTTTTGAAATTTTGGACACAAGATAGTTGTAGCTTTACATCTTGTCACAAATTAATACATGTGAATTCTTTAATGTTAACCTAGTACCTTTTCATTTGAGTGTAGCGATTTCAGCAAGCCAATACTGGGAACTCTACTATCTTCCAGACATGATTTAAGATCATGTATGACTAAAGACCTTATAGTTAAAGATTCTTTAGCAATTAGTTTATTTTATTTTTATCACTTGGCCCTTCTCACTGCTATAAAAATAAAACATTTGGCCCTCTTTTATAATATAGTCTTGGCCAATATCGCAACTCCCCAACCCCCTCCCACACCCAGAAAAAGAGAGAAAGAAGGGTGCCGTATTTTATTTTGTTCTCTGTCCTTTCTAGATGTGTGTTTATGTACATACTGTCCCGTATTATTAAAATTGTACTAATTTTATCTTGCTCATCCCTGCGGTAGTAATATATATAATTTCACTTGGGTTTGCAGTGCATTGATGGACTATGTAGGATGTGAGAAATGTCGCCTGTGGGGAAAGCTTCAGGTCCTTGGTCTTGGTACTGCATGGCCGACTGTATTTTCTGTTGATAGTCTGGAACAGTTGGGTCAGACTGTAAATATCTCCTTAGTAGTCTAGAAATTTCATGTATGTCCTTTGTATTCTTTAAGTTGGGTTGACACTTTATCTGAAAGAAAAGTAACTTATAAGCGTCATTATTTTTTCTCCAAAATAATGACTTTTAATGCAAAGGGATTAATACAAAATATGGTGACAAAAAAAGTAAAAAAGGAATATAATATGTCACCTTGGTCTGCATGAGCAAACATTCTAGGTTGACTCTAAAGCATATTTTTTAGAAAACAGCTTTTTGTGGACTTTGTTTTGGGGTTCATTGGTTTTTCTTCATAGTTGGCTCATTAAACCTATTCTTTTAATATAATTGGATTTATTAGTTTTCCTTAACGTTGTGCAGTTTGTTGATATTGTCAAATACACGGATGATTGGAGTATGGGCAAGTACGTGAGATATATATCCATGGTGTTTGGATACCCTATTGATGAAAGACGATACATAGAACTGTGGGTGCCAATGCCGATGAACGGTCCCACTTAAATAGACTTGTGTTGTGGTATGATATAGTAGTGTTAAACAATGTTATAACAGTAACGTTTATCTAGTATTTAATTGCAATGCTCAGTTTGTACTTGATATGAGAATATGATGCACCACCTTAATGTATAAATACATATTTAAATGGGATGAGTTGATGGATTTTATTTGTATTGGATGAGTTGATGGAATATATTTGTATTTGCTCAATTAGTATTGGAATGTTCAATTTGAATGAATTCAAGCCGAGTTACTTGAATGTTATTTTTAGGAACCAAAAACGACGCACGCAGATTCTGAAGCTGGCCACTGTAAATGAAACTTTTCCCGGCGATTTTATAGTCGCTGCAAATAAGCAACAGAAACCTTAAACCTATACCGGGGAGTTTAACATCGCTGGAATATAGTTTTTTGCAGCGAATTCACACTCGCTTCAATAGATTTTTTGTTCGCTCACTCTATTGCAGCGAGTACTAAATCGCTGCAATAGAATTTCACCCAGCGAATTCACACTCGCTGCAATAGAGTTTCTATTCGCTCACTCTATTGCAGCGAGTACTAAATCGCTGCTATAGAGTGTCTGCTCTATAGCAGCGATTTTATACTCGCTGCTATACATTTTTACCAGAAATTTTGTAATCCCAGAGAGTAAAAAATCGCTGCTATAAATTGTCCCCAGCGATTTTATACTCTCTGGAACAAGTATATCTCTATTCCAGCGAGTATAAAATCGCTGCTATAGGGTACCCCAGCGATTTTTACTCGCTGCCATTAATATATTACGGCGAATATATGGCCGCAATACAAATTATACAACCATTATCTATTTGCAGCAATTTTCACTAATCGCTGTAAATGAATATTTCCGGATATTTTGTTATCTTTTAGCAACGCACTAAAATCGCCGGGAATAATCATTCCCAACGAAAACTAACTAAATCAGAGACAGTAATTGCGGCGATATTATGGTTATTAGCAGCGAAAATATATCGCTGGGAAAGAAGGTCTATCCCAGCGATTTTTGGCTTCCGTTGCCGTAGATCAGAACCAGAGGTTTAATACCGGCGATGATGCAGCGATTTATTAATCGCTGGGAAAGATATTAGGCAGCGAAATTAATGGTTTTAGCAGCGAATTTAATCGCCGGGAAAGGTCCGTTTTGTTGTAGTGTTGGCAACAACTTCGCCCTACCCCCATTCACTCCCCACGCCGAACACAAGGAAAAAAAATTTTCACTACAAATATTCAGAATTCCTTCTTACATATCATGATGATTTCTCATGGCATTATGGGATTTATTATTACAAGAAATTAAAGAGAATATGATTATAATTTGGTGTAACATCACCCTTTCTTTATAATTACAACTACAAAAAATCACAAATATTGATGCATCAAAACTTGCATTTTGTGATTAAAACGAGATATTAATTATAACTTAGTTTTCAATAAAATTTAAAACTTTTTCAATAAAAAGAATAACAACTAGTACTGAAAAAGAAAGAATATCATCCTAGAACTCATGAAGAAACTTGTAATATTGCCATCGAGGGGAAGCCAAATCATGAAGAAACCAATAATAATATGGTTGAATATGCCCTAGAACTCCAGTTGTTGGTAGTACAGTAGTGTCAAATCCCAAGTGAAGATCGAGAAAAGGCAAAATTTTTAAAAGTATCCTTGTCATTTCCATAGACAGATCTATCATTAATATTGAACTTGTAACTAAGAGGTGGATGCTACCAAGTTATAACTACTAAAGGTCTTTGAAACTTGTTTGCTTCTATTTTAAGACTTGCTTGTTTGCTTTTCTACTTCACACAAAGGCAAGCACATATTGTATAAAAGGCGATTAAATATATGAGTTCTTTTATTTATAAGTCACTGTATATAAACATCATTTATTATAAAACTTATTATCATTACAAAAAAAATTAAAATTAAAATACCAATATTTTTAATATTGAATGGTGTGAAAATGTTCTGTAAAGAATGAAGCAAAGAAATATGCATAGCACTTAATTGTATTTCTTGAATTTTAAAAAGAAATTTTGAACATGCTATGGGTCCAAATAAAGTTTATTTTGGTGGAATATAGATTTTTATTAGGCTTGATAATTAGGTTAAAATTATTTAATATTTTATGGACAAATTGAAATCTAATTATTTCGTAATTGGCCCCAAAAATTTACTTAACAAGTTGGATTATTTTAGAATTTGAGAAGAGGCCCTATGGAAATTTTGGGAACTTGGCACATAAAATATGGGCAAGCCCATCATATTTTTCAGTTTCCTTCCCTCTTTATCTCTCCCACATACAAGCATACCTGCCTTGTTCGCGTTTTGGAAACTACCATTATCAATTTATCAAGTCATGGCCATCCAATCACCACCCACGTAGGAAGCAAGCTTATGCCGAGTGGTTCACCATCACCATAGAACCCCGACCTCAATTCTCAGTCCCTTTCATGCCACAACCAGTCACGGCATATCCGACTGTGAAGATCATTGCACCACCCCCGTTTGGCAATGAAAGACTGCTTGTATGTCGTTCACCACAAACACAGCTGCACCGAGAATCATCAAGCACGAAGCCCAGCCGTCTTCAACCACGGTGAGCCACTCACCACTGAACCAACCCCTCCATGCACATTCGTAGCACCTCCAAAAGCCAACCACTGTAGCCCTCCACCATAACCTCTCTCCCTCCATCATCAAAACTCCCCAAGCCGCTAGCCTCCATCTCATGAAACAATCTCCACACACAAACACAGCAACCAATACTCCTCCATGCACAATGGAAACCACCATCACCGAGGCCCTGTTCTAAGCAAGAAAAGCATAGCATTGTTTCCCCCATCGCGAGCCACCCTGTAAATGTAGTGTCAATACATTTATTTATTAGTTATCTTTAATCTTTGACCCTCTAATGTTTTGTGACTTGTGGATGGTGGACATGTGGCCANGAGCCACCCTGTAAATGTAGTGTCAATACATTTATTTATTAGTTATCTTTAATCTTTGACCCTCTAATGTTTTGTGACTTGTGGATGGTGGACATGTGGCCAAATCTGGGACCTTGAAGTTATGTTTGCTGGGCTGGTGAATCACGTGTTACACACGTGACTTGTAAGCTGCAACAGAAAGGCCTCAACCTTGAGCCGCAGGATCTTGACACGTGGTGGCATCTGATTTCTCTTATTATCCGATGCTTTGTAACCCTAATTCACTTTGTACATTTTGTGAGAGAAAGGGGCTTCGAGTGATAGAGAGAACAGAGCGGGGGATTCTAGGGTTTGCATTAGGGTTCTCACTTAGAGGAGAAAATCAGCGTGATTTTCTGGTGTGTGAGAAAGGCTGTGTAAATGAGAGGGATTCTGTGGCTTCTCTGTGATGTATATCGTCTATCAATAAAAGTTCTCTGTGATGTATATCGTCTATCAATAAAAGCTCTGAGGCCATTCATGCCATGGATGTAGACCATTAGGGTCGAACCACGTATATCCTGTGTTGATTCTTTTATTCCTTTATTTTCTGTTAATCTCGTTTATTATTCTTGCTATTGTTTCTGTTCTTGTTTAATCTTGTTCTGTTCTACACTTTCGTATTATTCTTGTTTTCTGGATCTGTTGGTTTAAGAGGCAAGGTTAGTTGTCTCAGTTTACAGATACTTGATATCAAGTTCTCTGATTTATAAGTTCAGTTTATTCAAAATATTTCTTGATTGAATTTGTACAAGTGATTCTTGCTTATTCTTGAACTTGTTCTTTATTACTTTTGAGTCTTGTTTAGTGAGTCTCAAGGGTTTGATTTCATAACACACCCTCTAGTGCACACAGCCCCGTAATAAACCATGGAGACCGCCCCCAACAGCCACATTCATAGCCCTTGTTTTGCATTCATAAAAACAGAGCATTATCGCACGCACTCTCCTCCACATCGTAGCAGCCACAGAGTGCCGGTTTTACAACATTTCTCCACCGCGAGTCCCGTGGTGCCTCTTGGAGTCCTCACTATGCCACCTCCATTTCTAACCGACAGAATCGTAAGCCTCTCTCTCTCTCTCTCTCTCTGTGTAGCCCTGGAAAGCAGCCGCCACTCCTCGCCAGAAACTACAGCGACAAACCACGTTGCATAAGTGCCCTCGTACATAAGTCCACCTTGCCTCTCCAATGGTTAGCATGTCTATGATTAAATCCCATAAATAGCACGTTAGGTAAATACCCCTGCTAATAAGTGTTTACCCCTGCTAATAAGTGTTGACCGTTGGATTAATATTTTATATTATGATTGTGATAAAATCAAGAGAAATTAGGTGTTTGAAGGTGGAAAATAATTTAGACTTTCATGTATTAGTCGTAGATATTTTAGTAGAAATCTATTATTTTGGAGAGTGAAGATATTTTTAGCGTAGATTGTTTTATTACTTTAGGCTTAAATATCAAAATATGCATTTAATTAGAGATTTAAGCATGTTACGTATCTATTTTATAGGGGGCGATTGATATTCATTCGACACTATTATGAAAAAAAATTTAGAAAAGTTGAAAAGTCCATATAAATGGGGTTCCTATACTAAACTTTGCATAAGCTAATGGACTACAATTGATTTTAGAAAAAATATATATATGTTTTGTTATAAAAGGAAAATTTAAAAAAACACCTCGGTCATTTTGTCTGCATTACTGATCATGAAATCTGTATAAGATGAGAAAAATATTTTCTGTCATGACTGGTATAGACATAAGCTATTTTTGGCATTCTGTTTCTGAACTGTGCAAAAAGATCGAATATGAAAATTTATGCATAATTATATGACAATGATTTGAATCTGTTGTATTCTGGATATATTATGTACTCTGTTATGATATGATGTGATCTCTAAAAACCTCTTGCATGACATTTTTTTTCTATTCTGTTCTGACATTACTATAGGTGTAAAACTGTGACCTCTGTTCTGGTTGATACCAACTAATCTATTTCTAGTGCACTTACCTTAAAAGAAAAGTGATTTTCTACGTGATATTTTCTGTGTGATCTTATATTGGACTAGCCGATGGAAGCCTAATGACGCCGGACAGGATAGTGATTATCCTGTAGGCTAGTTCCAACAGATGATTCACAGGAGAAAATTCGCCCAAAACCAGAGAGAAAAGTCTCTAGGGTTTAACGGAATATTATAAAATCCAACACAATCATCCAAATCAGTCCACAAGCCAGACTGTTATAGCAAAAAATCGTGTTTATTCGAATTTTGCCAAAAATAGCAAAATCTCGGAAGTCACTGTAAATTGAAATTCAAAATAAAATAAGCAATCTGTAAAAAATTCGGCCCAAATCGGATTTAAAACGACTTCCTAACTAACAAGCGAAAAATTACCATAAATAGTAAAAAATAACTAAAACTAGTGATTCGGAGGGAAAAATAGCAGAATTTGAGGTTAAAAAAAGGCACATGGAGCCAAAGTTATGGCTAAAGGACTGAAACACAACGGCCCAATAAGGAACATATCACAATCAATTCCTGCCTTTGCACTGATCTGCCAACTCATGGTATCTCAGCGCCATCAAGGTGCAATCTGACAGCTTAGCATCATCTGTCTCGGATCACCCTGCATCACCTAATCTAGCGGAGGTGTATAAAGGATGATTGCCAAAATCAAGCAAAAGTCAACACCAAGATTTAAGCCTTCAATCCTGCTATACAGAATATTCTGAAGTTAATGTATATTGGTGTTACTACTGTATATTCATAGCCATGATTCTTTTGTATTTCCTTAATTGGTTTTGTAATACGTTTGTATATAACTTGCATCAACTACTGAATGAAAGTGTGGGAAAATTTCTATTCAACCTTGCAGTGAAATTCTCTATATAGACCTTGAGTAATTGAGCAATCCTTGTAACGCCCCAATCCCAGGAGGGTCGGAGTGTTACTTCTTGTCACCAAAAATTGTATCTCATCGTACAAATATAAACTTCAATTCCTCAATTACTCATAGATCTCATTGTTTTAAACCATCTACTCAAAAATAATTAACTAAGAATACGACAAAATCTCAACAAAGAAAAAAATGCCAACTTTCCCAAAGTACTAAGTCAACAGAGAAAAACGAAACTATTCAATAAAATTCTCCAACAACAAGTACCTTATTTGTATTTAATACACTATGCTCACATAGCTTATCCATGCTTCCTATTCTTGAACTTCCGCTGAAGTATCCAAAATATCTGAAAAATGTTGTGGAGATAAGGGGTAAGTTATCAACAACTAGAGAACATATACTAGCATGCAAACATGAGCATTTACAGAGTACAATATGCATAACAAAATATTTCTCAGAGTTATCATGCAGAACGAAAACCTGTTTTCAAACTTAATAGAGCGATGGTTTTAAGACACATAAAACCCAGAGTACTTTGGCATAACATAACCTAAGCATCATCATCACATCAAAATAGAGCATCTCACAGAGCAGAGACCATGTTTCATTCACGTGGTAGGGTTGTGCTATCCCCGATGGTCAAACCGGGCATAGATAGAGGTGAATACCTTTCCCTTATTCTTCTTGGAATCACGAGTGTGTATACAGAAAAGACCACAGAAAACCACTTTGTTTTCAAAGTGGGTACACTCAGAGACAGAGAAGTTGGTACCAACCCAAATAGAGCAGAGCAGAGCAAAAACAAAATCATATACAAAATCAATATACCATGCCAAAGGTTTTCAGATGCCATATAAAAAAAATAGAGTATCGAAACATATTCAGATCATTTTCACAAACTGAAAACAAAAGTCAGAGCATCTTTCTAAATCATTGCACAATTTTTTAGATTTTCAATATCGCTTTTCTTCATATTTCAGAGACAACATGACAAAATACAGTTCATGTCTACACAATGCATGTCAGATATATTTTCTCTTTTTCATATTGATTTCATGAGTAATGCAAATAAAAGATTGAGGTTATTTTTCTCAAGTTCTCATTTCCTAACAAAGCATGCAAAATTTTCAGAAAGTGAACCTCAATCTAAACAGTTCGTGTAAAGCCTAGCATAGGAACCCTGCTTACCTGGACTTTTAGTTTTTTAAAATTTCTCCACAACAGTACTAAATGAAAACCAAACGTCACCTATAAAAATAATCACGTAATTTCCATAAATATCCCAAATTAACACATTTTTCAATACTTAAACTTGAAACACTAAGTAGTCTATTTTTCTAAAAATCTAAATTCCTCAAAACCTTAAAATGTCAACGAGTCTCGAATATATCCATTTTCACTTAATTTTACCTACTAATCGATTAAAATTCTAAAACTATTTACCGCCCCCACTCAACTAATTTCTATCACCATAATATCATCATGATTATAAAGACAATTTTATCGCAAACCAACTGAGCTCCTCCATAAGAGCACTAGCATTGAATTGGTCAAATGCATCCTCAAATTTTAGCTAATATCATACCTTTTTACATTTGCATATTCTATTTAAATTCAATCCTCACATTAGATTAGCCATTTACTCTCTCTATAATAATAAAATATTATTAAATTAATAATTTTTTTATTTAATTTTTTTATATCACATTTTATAATTCTACCAATTTAATATTAATAATAATTATATTTTAATTAAATTAATATTAAAAAAATCATATTTTTAAAAGTCATTTAATGCTAATAACAAAAAATATTTGATTAAACTCATCAAAAATTCTATCTAAATTTCTTAATTACAAATCAAATAATATTTTTATTGGAGTGAGAAATTAATATTTTAATGTTTGCTTGGAGTGAGAAATTATTATTTTAACTTTTGGTGAATCAATTTGGTTCTTCAAATTTGGCTAATCACTGTAGCTAATATCCAAATTGTTTTAGAGATGCCCAATCTAATGTGGGGACTTTTTAGCACATATTATCTAAAATTTGACCAATCTTTAATTTTGGCCAAGCCAATATTAGTGCCCTAAAAAAAATAAACCCATCTCAAATCTAAATTCCAAACCCTCATGCCTTGACTTAAAACTTGAGGGTAAAAACGTAATAACATGACCAAACCTTCCCTATCAAAACTGTACGTAACAAAACTACCTTTCTAAAGGAAAAATTGAATCTTACCAGAAGGGAAACCGTGCAACAGAGGCGTTGCACTCCACGGGAGAGAGTAGCTCATGACGGCAGACTGGGTGGTGCGGCGAAGATGCCGTCAAGCTAAAAGGCTGGGCACGAGAGAGAGAGAGAGATTACGGGACGAACAAGAACAACGTAGAGAGAGTAGTGCATGGGGAAGGACCGGCGTGGCTTACCAACTCGGCACTGCACGAGGTGAGTGGAGGAGGTCTGATCGGCACCACTGGACTTCACCATGCTGTGACTGGTGCACCTAACGCGGTGAGCTAGGTGTAGTGTAGTCTACTCTGTTTTCGGTGTGATGAAACAGGGCATCTACAAAAGGTGGTTTACTAAGGGTGCTGCAATGTCAGTGGCGTACAGCGGAGGGGGTTCAGCTCACGGTTGATCAACTCCAACAAAGATGATGCTGCCGTGAGAGGTGCTTCCCATGGCTGCAGGCCACTTACTGCGGTTTGATCTCCTTGGGAAACCATCGTTTCNGGGGGGGGGGGGGGGGGGGGTTGTTCGCGTGGTAGTGAGAAACCAACCTTCAGTGGTAGTGGTGCAGTGTCTGGGTGTTGCAAGGTGTCAGCGTGAGTAAGGAGATGGAAGCGGGACGTTGTTTGCCGTGTATGTAGTGGCCACTAACGCTGCTGGTTACGGTGGTTGGTTCACGGTGGCTAGGAAACAGTGTCCGTGTGTGGGTTGACGGTGGTTGAGTGTGGACGAAAAGAATTGATCTGCTAAGAGAAGAAACTAAAAAACTTAAGAGGGAAGGAAACTGAAGATGCGTGGGGAAGAGAAAATCTGAGAAAGGGGGTTGTTAAAAAAAATGAGAGAGAGCGAACAAGTGAGTGCGAAGTGGGGAGAAACTGTGAAAAAGAAACCAAAATACAAAATGACGGGAGAAACCGACGTGATCATGGTATTCGGGGAGAGGGATTTTTGGAAAAGGGGAACAAACTAAAAATCTAAGAGGAAGGGAGAAGAACCATCGGGTGAACGAAAAGAGAAGGAGTGAAAAAAAAAAGTTCTTACCTGCCTAAACGACGCCGTTTGGCTCCTCCACTGGCCTGGGTATTACAAACCTCCTAATGGCTAATAGCAAACCCAACCACACTCCGATCGTAGTAATTTCCATCTCCAAATCCTAGCTGATCTGATCTGTGTATTAATTGCCACACCTAGCTAGCTAGTTAGTTTAATCTCGTATCTATATAGTTAAAAGAATTACCATATAACTGATCTGTATATGAAATAATTAAATATATATAGTTGAGTTTGATTCCCGGTAGGTTATTCCTGTTGTGAAAAAAACGATGACAAGAATTGAAAGAAAACACAAAAAGAACAGTCAAACAATCACACAATACAAGATTTACGTAATTCAGCAACTTGCCTACGTCCACGGAAACTGCAAAAGATTTTATTTCTTGAGGAATCACAAGTACAATGTATGGGGCGACTACTATGCCCTTTCATACGGCCACAATAACATAAAATAACATATATATATATAGGGTACACAGCAGAAATCTTAATTTCTAAAATAAAGTGATATTTACTCGAGCGGTGTGTCGAGCACGCATCAAGCGAACCTATTTACTGGCCAACTGCTCGAACCATCTGTCGAGCGGCTCATAAGTGAACTCTCTGTCTGAATTCCGCTCGAGCAGTATGTTGAGCAAACTCTCTTTATCGCATCTGCTCAAGTTGCTTGTCGAGCTGATCACGCGCGAATTCTCTATCTGACGTCTCAGCTCGATTGGCATGAATGCCCTGCTTGAGTGGATTGAGTCAGACTCCACAATACTCAACAATTCTCCCACTTTGAGATTGGGACAACCACTTTGATATCCTCCACCTCTGCAACTCATTGCCCTTATCTTCAAGCTAGAAAAGCAACTGAAGTCTCGCACAACTTCAGTTTCTCAAGTGTAACACCATTTGTCAACATATCAGCAAGGTTCTTGCTTCCATAAATTTTCTCAAGTATCAATTGGCCATCATCAAGTAGTGATCGAATGAAATGATGCCTAATCTGAATGTGCTTAATCCAGGAATGAAATGCCGGATTCTTGACAAGGAATATTACACTTTGACTATCACTGTAAATAGTGCCCTTCTAATTCTTCTTATCCAATTCCTCCAAGAAATCTTGAAGCCAAATCATCTAGTTAGATGGCTCTAACACAGCAATGTACTCAACTTCTGTAGTAGATAAAGAAACTGCTTTCTACAAGTTAGAACCCCAAGACACGTCAGTACCACCCAGAGTGTAAACCAAACCTGCGATACTCTTTCTACTGTCAGTGTCTCCAACCAAAGCATCAACATAGTTTTGTACCTCTAAACTCTCTCCTGAGAAGTACAAGCACATTTCTGAGGAATCTTTTAGATACCTTAGAATCTACTTCACAGTTTTCCAATGTTTTCTTCATAAGTTACTCATGTATCTGCTCACAACTCTCATTGCATGGGTAATATCTGGTCTTGTGCAAACCATAACCTACATAGGCGAACCAATAGCGGAGGCATAAGGAACCTTACTCATGTAGTCTTGTTCCTCTTTTGACTTTGGTAACTGATACTTGCTGAGTCTGAAGTGACTGCCCAAAGATGTGCCAACTGGTTTGGCCTTGTCCATATTGAACATGCTAAGTACCTTTTTCACACACTCAGCTTGCGAGAGTCGCAACATGCCCTTAACTCTATCTCTGACAATTCTCATGCCAAGAATTTGTTTTGCAACTCTCAAATCCTTTATTGCAAAGTGCTCTGATATATGTCTCTTCAGATTATTGATCTCATTAATGTTAAACCCTGTAATAAGCATAACATCCACATACACTAGCAGAATAATATAAGAATTATCAAAATGTCTAACATAAAAACAGTGATCTGCCTGACATCTAATGTACCCTGAACTGCACATAAAACTGTCAAACTTATTGTACCACTGTTTAGGAGCTTGTTTTAGGCCATACAAGCTCTTTTTCAGTCTACAAATTGAACTCTCATTTCCCTATACTAATTACCTCTCAAGTTGATTGTAACACTCAGGCACAGCCCGAGTCTACTTTCTTAATATTCTTGGGCTTGTGTATGAAAAGTTCATTTGAGAATTATACAAATAATTTCAGAGTAGGTTATGAGCCCAAAATTTATTTTGACAGAGTAGGAATTTCATTAGGCTCAATGATTGGACAAATGCCCAATTAATAATTCACGGAACAAGGAGTCAGAATAATTAGAACTTAGCGCTATAAAATTTTTCTAAACCTCGAAGATATTGTTGGATGAAAGATTTATTTTGGTCATTTATGGCCTAAATTATTTATCGAGTCCGAGCCCATTAACATGTCCATTTTTTCTTGGCACATTAGCGTACAATTTTCGAGTCCCCTTCGTGATAAAATTGCTTAATCCATTGCCTTCTATATATTTAGACCCATGGATGTAAACCAAGCCTCACCTTTTACGTAAATTTCTATCAAACACGACAAGGCCAACATAACACTGCCTAGTTTGGGTGACAAAGTACTCTGAGGTACTCTCAAATACTCTCCCTATTATTTTTTATTTTATTATTACTTTTCACCTATTTTTACTATTATTCATTACTTTTCACCTACTTTTTAATATTATTTAATATTCTATTATTATTTTTCACCTACTTTTTATTACTATTCACAAATATTCTGAAACACTTTCACTATTCAAACCAAGACTTAGTCCCACGTCCCCACGTGTCCCGAAAACAAGCACAGTAGCAAACTGCCCACGGCATGCACATCTCTATCCTCTACATTCACGACAACTGTCCCTGTATATATATAACACGTACACGTTAGACCCCATCTTCTAAACTAGGGTTACCACTGCTTGGATTTTTCGGCGAAAATACTGCGTAGCTGCTGACAGAAGCACTAGCTTCACTGCCCAGTTCGTGTTCAGTAGTATTCTCCATGCCTCACTTCCAGAATAAGACACCGTGAACAACCCACGCCACCCAGGTGGCAACGAGCGAGATCTCATTGCCAAGGTCCTCCACACAGTCTCTTGCATCGTAGCTCCACCGCCATGAAACCCAACTGCACCCAAGCCACCGTAAGCCTCTGTTTCCGGCACCAAAACATAGAGCACCCACTCTCCACCATGAGCCACTGCAAACCACCATCACCGAGAGCCCAACCACGTTGGAAAACACCACTTTCGACCTCACGAAAGGCCCATGTCTTTGCACCAAGAAACAGAGCACTTCCATAGCAGACCTTCTTTCCCAAACCCGTGTTAGCCCTCGCTCCTCGCCGGAAACGGCTACACCACACTACCACAACTCGGCCTTGCTACGCCCTGCACCTCCGTGCTACACTGCCGCTGCCTCAAGCCACCGCCCTCCCTCTCGGTAACACCTCTCTCCCGCACGCCGTGGCCCTTTCGCTCTCTCACTCTCCATTCTCCCTCTCTCTCGCTCATCTCTCTCTCTTTCTCTCTCGTACTTAGCTCGACGGCATCTTCACCTCACGCCCTCCCCTGCTCTTCAGCCGCGCCACCACTGCCTATCCAGTCCAGCCCCGTCGCACGCTACCTATTCCTTACGCATCTCGGTTTCTGCTCAATAAGCCCTGCCGCCACACTCATCTTGCTCCTCTTTCATTTTGTTCTCTTTTTTCTCTTAAAATGTAATTTACCTATATATCTAGGTTAACGTAGTGGAAGGGAGTATTATTACCCTTTTGCCCTTTTATTTTTGAAAGCATGGGTTGATTTTTTGTATTGGGTTTGAAAATATGAGTTTTATATTACGTGGGCTCCAGGTTATTTTTATTTGGACGTAGACGTACTAACTTATTATATTAAGTCGATATACTAATGTTTTCAACAGACTAATTATAGGTTGATCATGTTTTGGTTTTATATTTTAAACTCACTTTGTATGAGTTTTGTTTTAAATTCAAAATAAATAAAGATTTAAAATATATTATTAGTATTAATTTATTCTTAAAATATGAATTCTTGAAGTGCATAGTAAGTGCAAGATTTTTTATTTTAAACCCTTTAAATAGATACTATTTGGTCTATTTTTATTAAATAAAATATTTCCTCTCCTACTTTAATCAGTTTTGTATAATGAATCTTTAAACCAGAAATGTATTTTGTGGCATAATTGTATTTATTACTAATATTATTATGCAATTTTAAGAAATATTCTATGATTAATAGTAATGTGGATATGGAGGAATTTAGGAAATGATGGTATTTTAGAATTGATAGAAATTTTAGGTTTTTGGAGGCATTAAAATAGGTACTTTAGGTGTAAATATGAGATATCTGTTCATTGGAGATTTATTTAAATTACATGAATTTTTATAGTTGACGATTGACAATTGTTTAATACTGTTGTGGAGAAATAGCTAAGAAGTTCAGGTAAGCGGGATTCCTATACTAGACTTTGCATAAAAATAAAATGGACTGAGGTCAATTTTGGAAAAATATGCATGTTTTGTTATGAAGAGAAATTTGAAACAATCTCCCCTATTTTTTTTGCATAACTCGTGAAATTCTGTATAAGAATAAAGTACTTTCTATCATGACTGGTGTAAAATTAGCAAAATTTTGGCATTCTATTTCTGAACTGTACAAAAAAGAGCGAATATGAAATTTTGTCCATAAACTTATGTTTTGTGATTTGATTCTGTTCTGTTATGAAAATGTTCTGTACTTCGATATGATGTGATATGATTTCTGAAACCTCTGGCATGACATTCTATTTATGTTTCTGATCCGTTCTGACCTTACCATTGGTGTAAAACTGTGGCCTCTATTCGGGTTGATACCAACTTTTCTATTCTGGTGCACCCACTTTAGAAACAAAATAGTTTTCTGGGTGGTCTTTCATGTGTGCACACTCGAAGCTCCGAGAATAATAAAGGGAAGATTCACATTCTGTTTCTGCTCTGTTGGCTGCCGATGTTTGCACAACCCTACCACAGGGGTTAAACATGAAATTCTATTCTAATATGACGTTTCAATTATGCCATACCAAAGGAAATTTGAAATAAAAATATTTCTAAACTCTCGCTCTGATATTTTTGATAACATGTTCTGATTTTGTATTCCAAAAATAATAATATTTTGTTCTGCATTATGAATTCAGTAAATGCTCATATTTATATACTAGTATATGTTATCTACTTACTGAGTTGTTGATAACTCACCCCTTATTTCCATAATATTTTTCAAATAATTTTGATGCATCAACTGAAAGTCAAGAATAGAGAGTACTTACAAGTTTTGTTGATCATAGAAGATTAAGTACCTTAGGATACAAGGACTTTTTGGAGAGTCTTTTTGGTAGTGTTGATATTTTATACTATTTCGGTATTTTCAATAATGGATATTTCTAGTCTTTATAAAAATGTTAATGTATATGATTAAGGTACTTCTGATGTGTCTTTATATAGGAACATGGATAATTGTGTTAAACAAATATGTTAATATGTTATCGAGACTCTGGGTTATTTTAAAAGTGTTATTGGAGATGATTTTAGGTGACATGAGTTAACTCTCCGGACCCACGGGGATGGGGCATTACATTGATGCATGTAAATGTCTTCTTCAGGATCTCCATGAAGAAAGTCTGTTTTCATATCTAACTGCTCAAGATACAGATTTTCAGTAACAACCATTGTCAATACTAACATGATGGTTGTAATATTTACCACATGAGAAAAGATATCAGAGTAATCACTACCATTTTTCTATTAAAAACCTTTTGCAACAAGTCTGACCTTGTACCTCTTACTGCCATCATGCTCAGTCTTCACCTAGTACACCCACTTTGTACAATGCTTTCTTGCCTGATGGAAGTTTTCTTAACTCCCATATCTGATTCCCTAACAAGGAATCCATCTCATCCTTTATGGACAACTCCCACTTTCATCTTTAAATTTTTCTCGTTGCTATGTGATTCTCCACCATCTATAAACAGAATGTAATTCAATGTAGGTGAGAAACGTTGTAGGGGACGAATAGTCCTAACTGACCTGCGGACTGCAGCTGCAGATGTGGACAACTCTGGACCTAACTGTGGAATAATAGGAATGGGTGCACTGGGCCCACTCTCTCCGTCACTCACATCTCTACACTACACTGTGACCTCTGGTCTCACAAACTCAAACTCCTGAGGAACTGTTTCAACAACTGTACTAGGCCTGTCCTTGTACATAATCTTCTCATTAAATATCACATTCCTGCTTCTTATGATCTTCTAACCTTATTCATCCCAAAAATGATAGTCAAATGTCTCGTCTCCATAACCAATGAAATAACATTTCTTTGACTTTGCCTCAAGTTTACTACGAGCATCAGAATCAACATAAACATAAGAAAGATAGGCAAAAGTTTTAAGGTAAGAAAATTTGACCTCTTTTCCAAACCAAACCTCCTCAAGTAGTCTACAATCTAACGGAACTGATGGCCCTCTGTTTATCATGTAGATAGTAGTGCTGACTGTGTCTGCCCAGAATGTAGGTGATAGTCCAACATGCATCCTCATACTTCTAGCACGCTCATTAATGGTTATGTTCATACGTTCAGTAACACCATTTTACTGTGGTGTCCTAAGAATAGTCTTCTCCATTTTGATACCGTACGTGAGCTACACAGTACTCTTTGAATCCTCCATCAATATATTCTCCATCATTGTTAGACCTCAAGCATTTCAGAGTATCATTTTTTTTTACCCCGAGCTAGTAACAGTGCCCCTTTAGTGACCTTCCAGGTGATATTTGAGAACACTTCTGAATGGCCACAATAATCAAGCTACCCCACAGAGATGAGGTTTTTTTTTTCAACTCAGGAATGTGTCTGACCTTTTGCAAGGTCCACTTGTTCTTGTTCTAGAAAGCATTGTCAATGTCACCCATTCCCACCACGTTCAATGCCTCTCCATCAGCAAGGTACATCTTCCTAAAATTATCGGCAACATAGTTCTGCATTATCTCCCGATGGGAAGATGGATGGAAAGAAACCACTGAATCTAGTATCCAACCATCAACTGGACTATGAACTGCAAGTAGTAGTGCATCATGTACTTCTTCAGTAACCACATTAGAACTATCATTCTCCATCTTCTTCAGATTTTTACAATTCTTCTTTATGTAACCAGCCTTGCCACAATTCCAGCAAGTTGTCTGTTGCCCAGGCCTTGACTTGCTCTTGCCCCTGTTTTTTTATTTTGATCTGCCTCTATTTGAGTTCCTGTCTTGTGATCTCTCCAGAGAATCAACATTCAGTACTGAACTCGAAGCCGAAGTCTCTCCAGAATCCCTCCTGCGCAACTCCTCAGCCAAAATCAAATCGCGAATATCATCATATTTTAACTTGGATTTACGAGCAGAATTACTTACAACCATTCTCATGGCTTCCCAACTATTTGGCAGTGAAGCCAACTATATCAGTACACGTGTCTCATTATCAAACTCAATTTTAACAGACGATAACTGATTTGTGATAGTATTGAAATCATTTAAATGATATGCAACAGACGTACCTTCCACCATCTTCAAGTTAAACAATTTCTTCATTAAAAGTACCTTGTTATTCGCAGATGGATTTTCATACATGATTGACAAAGCTGCCATGAGATTTGCAATCGTCTTCTCCTTGATGATGTTGTGTGCAATTGATCTCAACAAGGTTAGTCAAATAACCCCCAGAACCTATCAATCTAATAGATTCCAATCATTCTTTTCCATGCTGTCTGACTTCTTTCCCAAAAATAGAAGATGAAGTCTCTTCCCATAGAGGTAGTCCTTTATCTACATCCTCCAGTATCCATAATCTATGCCATCAAACTTCTCAATCCCAGATACATTCACTTTTTTTCCAGCAATCGTTTTCCTCAGACGTGAACCTTGGCTCTTGATTGCAATTATTGTGAAAAAAATAATGACAAGAATTGAAAGTAAACACGAAAAGAACAATCACACGACACAAGATTTACATGGTTCGGCAACTTGCCTACATCCATGGGAGCTGCAGATGATTTTATTTCTTGAGGAATCACAAGTACAATGTAGGGGGAGACTACTATGCACTTTCGTACGACCACAGTAACATAAAATAACATATATATATAGGGTACATGGCGGAAACCCTAATTTCTTAAATAAAGCGATATTCACTCGAGCGCACGTCGAGTGAACCTATTTACTGGCCAACTGCTCAAGCCGTCTGTCGAGCAGTTCACTTGCGAATTCTGTCGAGCCGTCTGTTGAGGTAGTAGGCCATGAAAGCGTACTACCTCGGCGAAAAAAATAGAGGCGACTCGAGAGGCATCGTAAGGGCGAGAACAGTGTAGGAAATGTGCCATCTTGGAGAATCAATTGACAACCACAAAAATTGAATCATGTCCACGAACAGTCGTGGAAGCCCAAGCATAAAATCCATACTTAAGTCCTCCCATGGTTTCTCCAACATTGGTAATGAACTGTAGAGTTCTGTGTTTTGTTTTTGCCCTTTGGATAGCTAGCATACGCGACAATGTTGTACGGCCCGTTGCACATCCCGTTTAAGGCTGGGCCAGAAAATTTTGTCTTCAACAAGATGGATGGTCTTATCACGGCCAAAATGCCCTGCTATCCCTACTGCATGTAGCTCTCGAATAACAAAGTTTCTGATGCTGGTAGCAGGTAGGCACAATCTGTTGCCCAAAAAACGGTAGCCATCCGTGATGGAATAGTTAGAATATGGTGTGGTGTTACTTGAATATATCTCCGCAAAAATGGGGCCCAGTTTCGGATCAGTGCTATAATTCTCTTTAATGGACGTGAGGCCAGTGGTGGTCACGGCCAAGGTGGTGAGCAATGATTTTTTCGGTTGAGATCGTCTGCCACACGATTTTCAGCCCCTGCCTTCAGCGTCATCATCTGAGCTAGAGCCTAAGTTTTCTTCCCCCCTCGGCACCTGATTGTCGCACATTAGCGCTAGCTTCTGTTCTCGGGTGGGGCAGACCACTGCAAAATGTCCCTTGCCCCCGCACTCGTAACATTCCTTGGGTTTATTCCTTCCCATATCACACTCTAATAACTCCTTGTCTGCTGTATTAACCCCAGGGGGTGGGGGGTTATTGTGTGCCGGTGTATTTTCCTTAGGCATGGCTATACCCCAGTGGCTTGTAGATTTTCAGAAACTAAGTTGGCTACATTGTTGTTCTATTCGAAGAGCCAATTGATAAGCTTCTTCAATGCTCACCAAACGAACTATGAGTAGCTCTTTTTTAATGTCGTCCCTCAGCCCGGCTTTATATCGGGCAATAGATTGGCGCTCGGTCTCAGACAAATGACTTCGAATGCTAAGTTCATGGAACTTGTTGGTGTAAACATCTACGGTAGTGTTTCCTTGTCGTAGGAGTAACAGCTCTTCAAACAGCATCTCTTCATAATCTATTGGGAGGTATTTTTCTTGTAGCTTCAATCGCATCTCTTCCCAATCTATGATAGGGGGTTGATGGAGGCGATGCAGGTGTTCTTCCACGCTTTGCCACCAGACTCGGGCTTGTCCTTTCAACTTCATCTTCACAAATCGCACTATACGATCGGCGGCCAGGCTGAACTAGTCAAAATAATCCTCTAGAGATGTGATCCAATCCTGAAATGCATAAGGGTCCAATTTTCCATGGAAGTCCGGTACCTCCAATCTCACTCGCCGTGCTGCATCATCAAAGTTGGATTCCGAGGTTTCTGGCTGAGTTGCGAAGGTTTCCATGCGTAGGTGGGATGGATTCTCTCTGGAATATGTGCGAGGCATCCATCGGGATCCTTGGAAGGGTGTAGTTGGCTGCATCTGCCCATGGTCATCACCGTTTGGGCCTCTCTCACAGAACATCCTGGATTCCCTGTAGTCTTGCCCATCGTCATGTTTATTAGTGCCAGATCCTTCGGGTTCGTCAAACACATGGTTCCACACAGCATCCATTCGCTTGGTGAGGGAACCCACTTGGTGGACTACCTCTAGAAGGTCATCACGTTGCTGTTGTGATAGACGAGGGGTGCCATACGATTTAAAGTTTCATGTACTCATGGAAGTGGACAACGTAGGAACTTCAGCTCTTGATACCAAAATTGACGGCGAACAACGCTAGGCTTAAAGAAAATAACACGAACCAACACTTTGTCATGAAGTCACACCACAATGCATCCCACCTCAGGAGCCCAAAAGATTTACTTTATTAAAATTTCTCTGCCTTTCGCATGTGCTCCAGGCACTCAAATAACAATAGATTTTTGGGACAACCAGGATTATTGATACTCTCCTAAAACTAATAGAATACGACTACCTTCTGGAATTTCATTCCTCATTGAAAATGACTACTACTAACGTTGATTACTTCTACTAACTTTGGGACTCATCCCTTATTGATAATTATTGGAATAAATCTAAGATAACTATGCGGACTATTATTCTTCGTAGACTACCAATTCACTTAGGACTCCATCATATATACTAGTCACATGTTACATGAATTTTTGTACTCCGAGACTACAGAATATTAATTGTTATCCGGCCAATATTGGCGCCCCATTGACCCCATCGATCTGATCAAGAAGTGTTCTTGAGGCCACAAATTGGAATCACAATGAATTGATCATCTGGATCTCCACAAGTCCTCTAGGCCATGCATATAACATATTGTTCCAATATTGTAGGCCCCTTGACCCTAGACTTCTATCCATGCTACGTAAATTTAGGATCCCATGATCAGTTCTAATTAACAAATTACTTCGCGCAATAATCTTAATTCAATATTGAAAGGAAAATGCTAATTAATTAATTAACATACCATAAATTTTACTTACAAAGTTTTACTAACTCTTACGTGATTGGTCATGAGTAGGTGACTGATCACCATTATAATATTATGCTATAACTTTGATTTGAATTTAATTTGATCAGTGAAACAGCCTAATGTAAAACTTGTACTACATATTATTGCATTACCCATATTAAAAATGCCAAAAAAATTATTAAAAATCCCCACAGACTCAATCTATATATATATATATATGTGCTTCTGCAAATCTAAGCAACAAGATCATGACCGACAAGATCTTCTAGCTGCTGGTTTTCAGGAGCCGGGACTCGGTCAGGAATTCCTAGGTATATATATATAAGATCGAAGAGGATACGAATAAATAAAATTATTCATATTAAAGTGAGATTAAAAAGAAAATGGAAGTTTCTAGCTTCTTCAGTAGTAGTACTGGAGCAAGACAGTAGTACTCCACCCCCTACTCCTCCTCATCATTCTTCAACTAAAAATCTAGGAGGATGGAAATCTATCGCCTACATCATTGGTAACGTGCCTGTATGGTGCTTTTTTTTTCTGTTTTTTTCCCGGCACTTCAAAATGGATAATTAATTGTTTTGCGTTTTTTTGGTGTATTTTTCGTGGATTTTTTAAGGGAACGAGTCCTTTGAGAAGTTGGCATCGATGAGCTTGATATTCAATATAGCAGTTTACCTGGTGACGGAATACAACTTGAGAGGTATATTTGTTGTAAATGTGGTCAACATGATCTGGTACGGAACCTCCAACTTTGCATCAATTGCAGGCGCTTTCATTTCTGATGCTTATCTAGGCAGGTTTCGTACTCTCATCTTTGGTTCCGTTGCGTCTCTGGTAATTAAATTGACCTGCTCTTTCTGATTTCTAATTAATCATGAATAGCTGGGAATGGATTTTGCATTCTTTTCAAGTCATATATTTTTTTTTGTTTTTTCTTCAAAAGCTGATAGTAACTTTCATTAATCAAAATAGGTCCATAGTACAACGCACACAGACTAGAAATAAATAAAGTAGCAAACTACGAAAATTTACAAAGGTGTAACAGGTGGATCAGTCCCGTTGTGAAAGTTCAAGAGACATTCTGGGATCTTGATACTGGGTATATCTCCAAACATCAGGTTTGCAGATGCCCATTGCGCAATGGAATGCGCACATCAGTTCTGAGTCCGATGAATTTTAATTGCTCTCCAAGCATCAAACTTATCATCAAGCAATATTCTTGCATCTCTGATCAGTCCTTCAATCATCCAATCTGAATTTTTGCAGTTGTCAATCAAAGCTGAAATTACTACTTGAGAATCACCTTCAATGATGATATTCTTCCACTGTTTTTTCAAGGCAAGCCGAATTCCTGAAAGAGCAGCAAGAGCTTCTCTGCAATTTGGATTTCAAGATCTAGTGAATTTGTTGTGCATCCAATAATAGCCCCTAAATGGTCTCTACCTACTGCTGTTGTTGTACTTCCTGAAGGACGAACTGTTACATCAAAGGAGATTGAGATCTGTCCTAGAGGTGGGGGTTTCACACTAGGTTGTTATGGATGTCATCAATTTTTTTCCAGGCTCTACTGTGCTCTTTATAGTTCTTGAGGACCTTTCTTACAATGTGGTTTATGGAGATTGCCTGGGAACCATGAGTGATCTGGTTCCTATAGAACCAAAGACAATCGATCTGGTTCCTATGGCAAAAAGCTGAAAATCGTGAACATCATGATTAGAGATTTGCAACTTGGCCACAGGCTCTAAAATGGCTAGGATCCAGTTGGTTATGCTTTGGCCAGAGAGAATTTCAATATCCAAAGGCCAAGGAGATTGTCTCCAAAGTATTCTTGAAAATGCACAAGAAAGGAACAGGTGAGATGTTGTTTCTTCAGAGGAAGAGCAAATTGGACAGAGAATTTGGTCACTGTCAAAGGAAATGCATTGACTAAGCAGAGATCTGGTGGTAAGATGTTATGGAGAACTTTCCAAGTAAACAACTTGAGACGGTCCTGAATGTGCATAGACCATAGATTTTTCCAAACTTGAGAGGGATGGGAACTGTCTTGTCTATGAGTTGGATTGGTAATTGCAGCATAAGCCGATTTGACAGAAAAAATACCACTAGAGTGATGCAACCACTTAATGTTATCCCTCAGATTGTGAAAGTCATGTTGAGCAAGAGGAATTTTTTCAATTTCCCTAGCAGTTTCAACAGAAAACAAAGTTTGCAGTAACAGAGTATTCCAACGTCTTGGTTCCTCAAGAGTTAATTCGGAGACTCTTAGCGACAGATCCTTTTGTTGATTAGGGAAAGAAGGAATCGGGAAATGTAGAAAAAGGGAAGGTATCCAAGGATCTTTCCAGACTAATGTATTTGAACCATTATTTATCTGGTAACAGAAACTTGAGGCAAGGAAATCCTTTTGCTTAACCAGACCTTTCCAAAGATTTGAGTCATTTGGATGGATTTTAGACTCAAGCCAAGAGCAATTATTCAAGTATTTACTCGAGAGAACAAGTGTCCAAAGGCTTGAGTCTTTTGAGAGCAAAGACCAACCAAGTTTGCACAAAAGAGCCTTCTTAAAGTTGGAAATGATTCGTATTCCTAAGCCTCCCATTGATTTGGGTTTGCAAATAGTCTTCCAGGATTTTGGGGTGAAGTTATGAGATTTCTTTGGGTCAAATCCCCACCAAAATCTCATAAAAGATTTGTCAATGTTATTCGACATGGCTTTAGGAATAGGTATACTAGACATTGCATAAGATGGAATGGAACTAGCAACAGATCTAATTAAAGTGGTTCTCCCAGCTTGAGAAAGAAGCTTGGCTTTCCAGCCTGCTAACTTATTCTGAATTTTTTCCAGGATACCTTCAAAGAAAGATTTGCTATTTTTATCCCTATTTAAAGGAAGGCCCAAATATTTGAGATTTCTTGGGGAGGTCTTGAAGTTCAAAACTTCCTTAATTGCTCTGACAGAAGCGGGAAAGGTAGTCTTGCTAAAATGAATAGAGGATTTGGCACAATTGACCTTTTGACCCGACCAGGAAGTATACTTGTCAAGACAATTAAGGAAAACATTTGCATTATTGACAGTGGCATTCCCAAAGAAGATGAGGTCATCGGCGAAAAGAAGGTGAGTTATAATCGGGCATGTCTCCCAATCCGAATACCATGGAGGTTTCCCAGGCTCTCTTCCCTGGAAATGAGTCTTGAGAGAACCTCGCTACCTGTGATGAAAAGGAAAGGAGAGAGAGGATCGCCTTGGCGAAGTCCTCTAGAGAGATGAAGGTGACTACAGGGTTCTCCATTAATAAGAACAGAATAAGTCACAATAGAGATGCAATTTTTAATCCAATGGATCCAAGTAGGGTGGAATCCTAGGCAGGCCAAGACTTTAAGAAGAAATTCTCATTCCATGAAGTCAAAAGCTTTTTCCATATCAATCTTAACTGCCATAAACCCTTTTTTTTTCTTTGTTTTCTTCATGAAATGGAAAATTTTCTGGGCTACAATTGTATTCTCCTGAATGACTTTCGCAGGGATAAACGCCGATTGGTAGGGAGAGATAAATTGATCAAGAACCAGTTTAAGTCTATTTGCTAGAATTTTTGCAATAATCTTGTAACACACATTAGAAAGACTGATTGGTCTAAATTGATGGACAGTGGTGGGAGAGTCAGTCTTAGGAATAAGGGCTATATGAGTGTGATTAAGATGTTGCACCAGAGTTCCAGTCAAGAAGAAATGCTTGATAGCCTGAATGAGATCATCCTTAATAATTTCCCAAAAGTGTTTGTAGAATAATTCTATGAATCCATCAGGGCCAGGAGATTTTGAAGAAGGAGTTTGTTTGATGGTGGCCAGAATTTCTTCATTTGAAGGAATCCTACAAAGCATATCATTATCAGCAGAGGAAATCTTTTGAGGAAATAAATGTTCAAGGTCATTCGGAAAGTCTGGATAGGAAGAGCTAAAAACTTGATTGAAGTGGTCGAGAAACATGGATCGAATGGTGTTAGGGTTATTGACCCATTGATTGGAAGAATTCTTAAGATGGGAGATATCATTTTTCCTCCTTCTCATGGTTGCAGTCATATGGAAGAACCTAGTATTGAGGTCAGTGGTGGTTAGCCACTACAAGCGTGATTTTTGCTTCCAAAGAATCTCTTCTCTTTTCAGCTGTTCCGAGAGGCAATGTTTCAAATTCTCCTCCCTAAGCAGAGAAGAATCCGAAGGATCTTCCAGCTGAATCTGAGCAAGCTGAGTGATGATTAAATTAATTGAAGTTTGAATACGACCAAAGTGCTCTTTGTTCCAGATGCTAAGAGCCTTGCTTATTGCTTTTAATTTTTGAGAAAGGATGAAGGAAGGAGACCCTGTAAAGCATTTTTTCCAAGTATTTTGAATGACAGAGACACAAGTAGGATCACGGGTCCAAAACTCCTCAAAATTTGAAGGATCTACGAGGCTTTCTAGAGGCTGAGGTGTTAAGAAGAAGAGGGGCATGGTCAGATGAGTAGATAGGAAGATGCAGGACTTTAGAATCTGGGAAGAGAAGAGTCCAATCTGAGTTAGCTACACCTCTATCTAGTCGCTGATGCATGTGACCTGTGTCATTTCTATTGTTTGTCCACGTAAATATGGGTCCATCAAATCCTAAGTCTCCTAGTCCAAATTGATTCATAAAGGACCTTAATCCTGTGGGAGTGGAAGAGGATGCAAATGGTTTTCCACCAAACTTTTCCTTCTGATTCAACACAGAATTAAAATCTCCAATGCCTAAAACTGGGCCTAGAAAATTTGATGCAATCGAATTCAAGAGATCCCAGAAGGCTTGCTTTTCTTGAAGTTGAGCAAGACAGTAAACCATAAGCAAGAGCCAAGGAGTATGAGAGGGATCCGAGTACACCAACATAGAAATTACATTACTATTAACAAATACAGTTTCAACATCCACACCTAATCGCCAAAGACATAATAAGCCTCCCCATTTCTTCGGGGGAGGGGCATGAACAAACAAAGAGAAACCTAGCCGATTAACCAAATTTACAGTATTATCATCACTTAACAAAGTTTCAGAAAGGAAAATTAAATCAGGGTGATGATGCTTGATTTGAGCCCTCAAACTACGAATTGCTAGAGGTCGGGCTATACCTCTATAATTCCAAGAAAGGATCTTCATATCTGGGGTGGTGGCAAGTTAGGGCCCGCCACCTTAGCCACTTCAACAATACACACTGCATTCTATGAAGAGTTGAGAGAATGATTACCAACTGTTGTGCAGACATTTTCCTCGCTGGCTTACTTGATTGAACACCTCAGGTTCCCTACATCTTCAATATCTCCTATGTCTGCGTTGGATGAAGGGCAAGAGATGCTGGTTTGCAGAACTATGATCCTTTTTTTCGGGGGAACTTCCACCTCAGAGTGGTCCAAACCTCTTTTAGTTGCTTTAGGAGTGTTTGCCTCACTCACAAATGGGATTGGAGATTTCTCATCCAAGGGGTTAGGGAGATTTGATTGACTCAGAGTGTGAGAAGGGTTTAAAGGTGACAAAGGTGTGGGTGAGAGCAGAGTTGCGGGTTTGGACTTGTCGAGTGGTTCATAGAGGAATCAGGGAGTTGGGCTTTGAGGGGGAGCACAGATGGTGGGGTAGGCTAGAAGTCAAAGCAGGCTTGGGAGTCCAAGTCACATGATCTTGTAGTCGTGTTCAGCAGGGGGGTTTGAGGATATTTTGCCTGAGGATGGGGTTTTAAATGAGGTAATGGATCAGAGGATTTATCGGAGTAGGTTGGACTACTAAGGAAATCAAAATTTAGGATTTGGTGATATACCGAGGGGTTTGAAATGGAGTTATGGTTGGCCTTGTGCGGTAGTGGTTTAGTTGGCTCAATTCTATTGGGCTTGAGAAGGCTGTGATGAATCATAAAGGATGGAGTAACTAACCTGCAGTTTGGAGTCAGACCTGAAGGCATCTGCGACTTGCAGTGTATCTCCTGGTGTAAATATGGTGAAGGGCTCGAAAGAGGTCTGATGTCAGGAATATTAAGTGTTGGGCCGCCTGAAATTAATGGGTTGACTGAAAAGGGTTTGGCCCACTGTTCATCATCCTTGTCGTTTGAGTGCAACTGATCCAAATGAAGAGATGTCCTTCTTGCAGTTTTCTCATCTTCCTGATATTTTCCAGATTCATCAACAAGCCCGCATAAATGTTGACTGTATTACCACTGTTTTCAAGTTTAGAGTACCAATTGACTTTTTCCACAAACATTTTCCCTTTTCCTTTGCTGAAGAAAGTCTTCTCAGTGGAGGCTCTAGCTTGAGTTGCCATTACTCATGGTTCACCTATGCGTACTGGCGGAAGGATAGTACGTGGTGTCCTCCTTCGTGGTTGAGCCTGAACTTACATTGTCTGTACCTTAACTCGAGGCTGATGCGGACTGTCTCCATGACCAAGTACTGCGCTGCCCTCAGGAGCAAGGGGTTGTTGCACTACTAATGAGAAGTCAGGTGTTGCAGCAACAGCTGGGGGGTTCATATCCAGTAGTTGTCTCGGAATACGTCGGGAATTAGAGTTTTCCACACACATCCAAGCCCAAATTTTGACTATTCTAGAAAAACTGCATGCAGCGGACAAGCCTAAACCATGTGACCAAGGGAACCACATGCATAGCAAAATTCCGATAGCCTCTCATACTTGATCAAGATTTTCTTTGGAAATCTTCCTGGCCTTTCTAGATCAAAACCCTTTGATAGCGGTTGCTCTATATTTATTTCAACTCTCATCCACACATATCTCCTCAATACAACTCCAAAAATTGACATTCTGTCTATTTCAATGAGTTTGCCTAAGACATTCCCTATTTTTTCCACATTGCGGTTTGTGAGCATTTCAAGAGGAAGACCGTGCACTTGGATCCAAAAGACAAAGGTATTTAGTCTAACTTCCTGAATACTCAGACCAAGAGACCAGTCTTTGAGAACCATGTGGAACCCTTTGAAGTTCCATGGTCGATTTTCCAATACTCTTTCTTTGTCCAACTGGGATGGGAAAGTGAACAAGAAAGTGTTCGTCTCAATGTCCTCAATGATCAGACCCAACACAAAACTCCACGCAGCTTTTATCGTAGTATGGAACTTGTTTTTGTTGAGAGGCTTGGAGGAGATGAGCTTACCGATCAAAGTCAAATCTAAGAAGATCCTTGCATTACCTATTTCTGGCTCCAGATATAGATCATTCTAGGAGCGTGCCTTCGCTTGAGTGATGAGCTTTTCGATCTCCTCAAGAGTTTCTGACATATTCCTAGAGAAAAGCAAGAAAGCGAAGCAAGAGGTGAAGTGGGATAGTGAAAAGTAGAGGACCAAGGAAGATATTTTCCAAGAAGGGGAAGGTTCTGGAGATGACTGAAGGAAAATTGGTTCTGGATAAGGGAAAGACTCTATTTTGGGAAACAAGGATAAAGTCTACTAAGAGAGGTTGACCCACAGTTGTGGTGGAAAGTGCCCCAGAGAAAGGATGGATTTCAAGTCATATATATGGTTGCATTTCACATGGTATGGGGACCATGACCCTAACTGCAGCTCTACATCAGTTAAGTCCGCCTCCACCTGCAACATCAGGCAATCCCAATGCCCAAAGCCCCTAAGTTGGCAGCTAGCCTTCCTCTTCATGGCTCTAGCAATGCTATCCTTGGGTGCAGGCGGCATCAGGCCCTGTAACATAGCCTTTGGAGCTGATCAATTTGACACCCAGACCGAGAAAGGAAGAGCACAATAATTAGAAAGCTTCTTCAATTGGTGGTATTTCTCCTTCACGGTTGCTCTCATTGTGACCCTCACTATTGTTGTCTACATTCAGACTAACGTCAGTTAGGTTTTAGGCTTTGCCATTCCTACTGTCTGCCTTTGTGTTTCCATAGCCATTTTCTTGACCGGCCGTATTAAAGTTGATGTAATTTTTATAATTACTGCTATGCATGTTCTGTTTAAAGCTTTGCTATATTTAGCTTGTTATATTTAATTTACATGTATCGGGACTCATATTCCCATTTAATATTTTGTGTGTATCTATGTGACTAAATAGTATGTAACTAAGAAGTTTAAAGGACAAGGAATTTTCAGAATCAATCCTACAGATTAAAGGATTGAATTTTCCCTTCACTTTCTCTGTTTTTGCTCTTCATTTTCATTTTAACTCCAACAATTGGCATCAGAGCTTGTTCGATCTGAAAAAGGGCGATATGGCAGCACCTAGTTCTTCTCCTACTGTTCCAATATTTAGTGGAGAAAACTATGAGTATTGGTGTATCAAAATGAAGACTCTCTTCATGTCACTTGATCTTTGGGATGTGATAGAAAATAGGGTCACTGCTACTGTAAAAGGAACCTCCGAAACAAACCAAAACAAGAAAGACAAGCAAAGAGATGCTAAAACTTTGTTTACTCTACAACAAGTTGTCAGTGAAGCTATCTTTCCAAGATTGATCAGGGCCACGACTTCGAAGCAAGCCTGGGAGATCCTGCAACAAGAGTTTCAAGGTAATCTCAAAGTTAAAACTATTAAACTTCAAGGTTTAAAAAGAGAACTTGAGAATTTGAAAATGTAAAAGACTATTGTTCTAGGCTTATTGAGATCATAAATCATATGAGAGTTTATGGAGAAGAAATATGACCATATGGTTGCTACTATTGAAGAGACTAGAGAACTTTCTACTCTGTCTGTTACTAAATTAATGGGATCCTTATATCCCATGAACAAAGAATTGATAGAAAAGGTGAAGGTTCCTTAGAGAATGCATTTCAGTCTAAGGTTAACTTGAAAAATCAAAAACAAAGAGATTTTAAAGAGAAGTACAAAAGTGGAACAAAATGAGGATAAAGTTCTCAAAGAAAAGGAAACTCGAAAGGAGATTTTCCTCCTTGTGGTATTTGTGAAAAGAACAATCACCTTGAAAAAGATTGTTATCGTCAAGGGAAGTCTCAATGCACTAATTGCAAGAAGTTTGGCCATGTTGAAAAAGATTACAGAGTCAAGAATAAAAATCAGCAAGCCAACTACACAGAAGAAAAAGGAGGAGCAATTGTTCTATGCATGTCAAGCCACTATTGACTAGAAAGGTGAAGAATGGTTCCTTGATAATGGCTGCAGCAATCACATAACTCCAACAATCGCCACACTTACTTCTACAAGAAGCCTCAAGGAAACATCTTCGCAGACTTGGCCAAGGTGATCATAGCTGCCTGTTGGAAGCATTGGCTAACTACCGGACCAGCCTCCGAACACTCATTTTATGATCCTTCTATGACGAGATCAGAGTTGTTGACAATAAGGCTTGTTCATACAGACAAGTTTTTGTTCCTTGACAAGACTGCTATAATTGCAGAACCAAGTGAATTGGACAACCAAGGCCGGCTGAGAAATGGTTGGAAACTTTATAGCTAGCAGCAAGTGGGACAACTTAAATGCTTAGTTGCAACTTTGCCACTATGGGCATCAGGTATTGGTTGTTTCATGACCATGAATCAGCAGAACACGTTTAGGGTCCTTCAACTGATGCAAATGGACAGATCCATTGGAACCCATTTCAAGGTTCCACCAGGCTAGATGAACATCGCACCCATGATTGCACTCTCGATATGGATCTTCATTTATGAGTGTGTTTACATCGTCCAGGCAAAGAAATTGACAAAAAAGGATAGGAGACTGACGATGCAGCAGAGAATAAGTACCAATATTGTGATGTCAATTCTGTGCATGTTGGTTACTGGGGTTATTGAGAAGAAGCGTCGTGAAGCAGCTTTGAGACATGGATCGTTTATTTCACCTTTAAGTTTTGCATTGCTCTTACCACAGTTTGTCTTATCTGGTCTGATGGAAGTTTTTGGTACAATTGCAATAATGGAGTTATTCACCCTGCAAATGCCAGAGAGCATGAGAACTATGGCTTCAGGAGTCTTCTTTCTCAACTTATCCACATCCAACTACTTCGGATCCTTTCTTGTCAATATCATCCATCATCTGACTTCGAAAAGAGGCAAATCGCCATGACTGAGGGGTCACGACCTGAACATGAACAGGCTTGACTACTACTATTACATTATTGCAACCCTCGCAGCTCTAAATTTTGTGTACTTTACTTTCTGATGCAGGAGGATCTGAGTCAGATGATGCTGAGTTGTCAGATTGCACGTTGACTGCGCTGAAATACCTTGAGGTGGCAGATCAGCGCAAAGAAGGCAGGAAATCGTGATCTTTCCTTGGTTGGGGCAGTTTTGGGCACGTTCCGGTATTTTAGCCATAACTTTGGCTACGGGTATCATAACTCGGTGTGCATCTTTTTCGAGGTCAAATTCTACTGTTTTCCCCTCCAATTTCCTATTTTTAGTTATTTTTTACCTTTTATGGTAATATTTCATTTACTGTTTTGGAAGTGATTCTGAACACGATTTGGGCCAGAATTTTGACAGATTACTTCTTAGTTTATGTATTTGATTTTGGCATGATTATTGAGATTTTACTATTTTTGGTAAAATTTCAATACAGCCGATTTTCAGCTATTACAGCCTGGCTTGTGGATTGATTTCGATTATTCTTGATTAATGATAATTTTGAATTGACATCAGAGACGTTTTCTCTGTGTTTTTGGGCAATCTCTTGTTTTCTTTCCTATGAATCATCTATTGAAACTAGTCTACAGAATAATCGCTATTATGTCCGGCGTCACTTTCTTTGCTAGCTGTTATGTCTCAATTAAGCAGTAGGGTTTGTAGTGGGAAAGGGCAGATCCCATTAGAGAGCTCGATAGCAAGCCACCCATGAAATTTTTCTGCAAGAGCTAGAACCAGACAATTATGAACTATGAAGGAAAGGATACTTAGAGATCATGCATGGCAATAACTGCATAATCAGTAACATTGTATAGTTGAATTTCTTTTTAATTAGAAGATAAACTTGATTGTTCTAGATACAACGAGAATAAGAGTCAAGCAATTTTGAGTCTTAGAAGGATGTGCAATATGTGATGGTATGAGTTAAGACTAGCACTGGCAGTGGCTTCTCTATCTTCATCTCCATCTTCAAATTTGAAGAATCTATCTTTAAAAAGGTCTGCATTGGCTTCTTCATCTTTATATTTTTACATAACTATAAACAGTCATTCTTCAAATATGAAGAAGCACTGTTCATTCTTCAAACATTATTTTACTATTTCTTTCTCTCTCATACACATTAAAATTAACTTTGTAAAATTTATATTAAAATAATTTTGATACATGAAATTTGTATTAAGTTGATAATACAAAGTGGATGCTAATTGTAAAATATATATAAAAAATAATTTCAGAAAACAAATAAAAAATAAAAAAATAATAATAATATTTTTTTATTATTTGGTTCAAATTTTGCATAAACTAATGTGAGAATCATTCTTCAAATACAAAACCATTCTTCAAAAGAGATTCTTTTAAAGATACATATAGAGAAACCATTGCTAGTAAGAGTGTACACCCGGTTACAGGTTAAAGGTTTGGGTACCCGGCTATATACCTTGACTCGGAAATTGTATAGGGACAAATCGAAATTTTGAAACTCGAAAATCAGAATATCCAAATTTGTACCTGAGTCTAAATTTTGCAAAAAAAAACTAACTCTTTTTTAAAGTCTCTGTTTTACTAAAATTTTTTCAAGAAAAAAAAATAATATTGAATTTTTTAAAGCTGCCTCTATTTAACTCAATTAATTGAATCTCTGACAGACTCCTCATTACACTGAGTTAATTTGTAGTTAAATAAAAAAAACAACAGAAAAAGGATGCACATAATTGATTGCATGATCATTTGCTTCTATATATAATTCTAAAATAATCGGGCACTTTTATAGACACTAGAAAAATTGTTGGCTTTCATCCTCTATCTGCAGAATAAGAGATTACAGCTTAAAATGGACCATGGAAACATTTTACAATATGACCAACTCTCTCTCTCTCTACATGAGTTCTCTCCATCTCTCTTGGTGAGCTTTCCTCCTTTCAAGCCTTTACCTTCTTGCACCCTCTTATTCCTCCCATCACCATCTTGTTACACTCCTCTTCTTCACCCTCAAAAGATGTCTTCCCACCCATCAAACTTATAGAAGCTTATCACTCAAGCTGAAGCCCTGTCGTGGAACGAGCAAGTTCTAGAACCTGACACTACAAAAGAATTTGACTTTTATGATGGACGAAACCATTACAAAAAATAAGCAAACCGTCATAAATAATTTTTTATGGGGTTCTAATCTGGACAAAAAGAAAAGGAAATGGATTCCATAGAGAAAACTTTTTTTCTGGTAGAGGAAGGTGGGCTGGGTATTAGGAATCTCAATAAGGTTCAAAATTCTCTTCTTATGAAGTTTGCCTAGAAATTAATGTCGAGAGGTTCGATGTGGTTAGAATTTTTTGTTGCTAAGTATGTGGGTGATGCGCCTATTGCCTTGGTGATGTCTTTGGAGAGAGGATCTCAATTTTAGAAAGGTATTATGCATTTGTTTCCTATTGTTCTTTCAAATTCGCACTGGATTGTTCAGAATGGGAATGTGAATTTTTGGTTTGACAACTGGCTGGGAATGGGTCTTCGGCGGAGAGGTTTTCGGTGTTAGGGGATCCGAGATTAAAGGTTCATGCTGTGTTGACTGATTCGGGACCAAATTGTGACTTGTTACGAGAGATAGTACCAAAAAATATGGTTGATCAGATTATTCAGGCTGGGGTGAGGTTGCGAGAAGGTCAGGATATTTGTGTTTGGAAGCATGCGGTGGACGAAATTTTTACAACAAAATAAGTTGGTCAACTTATTCGAAAACATGGACCAATCTTACTTGGAGGTGTTGGTTGTGGCAAGATCTTGTGCCAAAAAAAATGTCTTTTTTATGCTAAAGAGTTAGACGAAGAGCTGTACTAGTTGGTGATGTTGTTCAGCATCTTGGGATTCCAATTGCCTCAAAGTACCATTGTTGTATGAATGCTAAGTAGAGACGATAAATCATATTCTCTGTGAGGGAAAGGGAGCTCGAGAAGTCTGGAATTATTTTGCAGTGGTTCGTAGAGTTCGGTTGCCATATATGTGAAATTGGGAAGGTATGATGTCTTATTGGTGGGCTCGATCTTCTGCAGCAACACAGATAGAATGGACTCGTGGCATACTTCCAATAATTATTTCCTGGAATTATGAAAGGCTCGTTGTGCAGCCCGGATGGATGGGAAAAAATTCAATCAACGGGCGATTATTCGTGTTGTCAAGGTAACATTAATGGATATCACTAGTAATATTCGACAATTCAGCAAAATGGGGACTTATGATGGTGCCGTTTTGCAAAAATGGGGACTTATGATGGTGCAGTTTTGCAAGAATTACATTGCCCAATTGTGCCGGTTTGTGCAAAGATGCCGAGACTTATTTCTTGAGTACCGTCGTGAGAGGAGAGTTTCAAGTTAAATGTTGACGGTGCTTCTTGTGGCAACCCCGGGATGTCAGGTGGGGGAAGGGTTATTTGAGATTCTCAAGGAAGAGTTCTAGCCAGTTTTGCTCATTTTTATGGTCACGCTACTAATACAATTGCGGAATGTAGAGCATTGCTTGATGGTTTGCGATTGTGCAATTCACTTGGTTTGAGAGATTTATTGTTGGAGTTTGATTCTAGTGTGGTGGTGGGATGGTTAAGTTCCAGTATTTGTTGATATTGGTATCTATGGAATTTTTGGGAGGAAGTGGAAGACCTCGTTAGTTCACTTCAAGTTCAGTTTCGGCATAGTTATAAAGAAATTAATATGGTGGTGGATTTTTTAGCTAAAGAATGATCTAAAGGTAGAATAGTTTATTTCTTTGGTGATGAATTGGTGCAAGGTCGCCTTCAGGGGTTAGTTCGCATGGATAAATTGTGTTTATCTTTTATTCGACATTGATGTATTGCTTTATTTGAGTTGTTATTATTGGTTTTCCTCCACCTCAGTGAGGGTTTATTAATAATATGAGGCTTTGACCTCACTTTCTTTTTTTTTTTTGAAAAAAAAAAATAATGGCTTATAGAGTTGCAAAATTAGATAATAAAAGTTTCTAATAATGATAATGATAAATTCATTTCTTATTCTTTCCTCGCCCACGTGATCCTGCTGCAGGGACATACCAGTTCCATCTGGACCAGCATCTTCCTCTGTACTTGCTCTTGAACTTCAATGCGTTTTCTCTCCTCCTAGTCTCTTTTTCACTCATGCAAACGTGTCTCTGAATCAGACTATCGCAATAAGAGAGACTTCAACTCCTGCTGTCTCGACTTCATCTGCTCAATTTCTTGGCATGCTGCATCTAAATCTTTGGTAAGATTATTAACTTTCGTAATCAAGATCGTGAAGTATGAACCAACATGCTCAAAAGAACGTCCTAAACCTCTTACCAAACCAGACTTGCTCTCAAGCATTTGCATGAATATATCCATGTCACTAGAAGAGGATTCCTCAGAGGCTGACTGCATCTCAATCATTTTTTCCAGCAATTACAAAGAAAACACACAATACGTAACATATTAAAAGAAATGAGGAGTCAAACATAATATGTATTCACATGTTGCATAATTTATTCACAGAAAATAACCTCGCTTGCATAATTATCTTTAGCGATAAGGTCAATCCACTCACTGTGCTCATCAGTGTGAATAGCAGAATAGATATGAATGAGGGAGAAGCTTTCAGGATCATTAAGTTTCTAACAAATCCACATTGGTACTTAAATAAAAAACTATGATAACAATGAGTGAATTTTAATAAGCTATTAATTACTATTTTATCAGCAAGACGTTGGAATAACCTTGAATCGGCACGATGGTGGATTGTCAAAGCCGTTCTATTCTATACATTAATAGAACTTAAGTGCTACAAGATTAATTAAGAATGTTAATTATAATATATGGAACTAATATATTAGTATATAAGTTACAAGGGATAAATCTAGAATACCTAATAATCTAGACTTGTGAAAAGATCACAACACTTCCTCCAATCATCTAATTTCATTTCTAAAATGGGGACTAAACAGCCTATTCCAACGTCTCAAATTTTTTGAAGTGGTCAAGATATCGTCTCTTGTGACATCGAAATAATGTAGCTATCAACTCATTCACAGTTCGCACATCCTCGCTACAGCTAAAATTGAGGTCGAATTCATCCTAAAAAGTGAATAGCGTCAAAAATATTAAATCAAAACATTTCTAAAAAAACTTACTATTGTATATAAACTCACCAGTACACGACTCCGAATGTGATCCTTAACCTCATTCGAAACATCTCTCCATGATCGCACATAAAATGGGGCATAAGTTTGGACTAGTGTGCCAACATAGGAGGAAAGCGATGCTACACTATCATCCACTCCCCCAGTGAAGTTATCAGGAATGTTGACCTTGATTTTTCAATACCTTCTGTTTTTTTCGAAAGCAAAGCCACGTGTTAAGCCACGTCCGCGACATGACAAGACATCAGCTAATATTTTTAAAATTATTAAATACAGTCCCTAAAGTATTAAAATATAATTAGTTATAAGCAAAATTTCCTTACTGGTAGGTATCGACTGGTTGTCTGTCCCTGTGTATCAACTTGTTTAGGAGCGGAGTCCTCAGCTGGGGGATGAGGCACATTTCTTCGTTGTCGTTTTGGTGGCATCCTTGAAAAGGATTAATATTTTTAAAAAATTAGTATAGAATAATTTATAAAAAAATATATTGTACTGTCAACTATGTAAATAAAATATTTAATACTTTTATTTTTCATCTCCAGATGTATTTTTCAGGCTTGTTTCATAATCGACTTCAATAACATCTTCGTCGTCATCATCTTCTTCTACGTCTTCTTCATCGACTTCCTGTTCAGACTCTTCTTCTTCTTCTTCTTCTTCTTCTTCACTTACTTCATGAACTGAATGATCATTTAATACGGATGAGTTAAGATGTATGAGTGAGACATCATCTCTATAAAAGGGGATTAGTTCAAGTGCACTGAGGTCAATAAATAAATTAATACTCTCTCCATCTTCCTGGTAGGCCTCTATAATCGGAGTGTCATCTTCATCTCCACTACTATCATGATCCTCTACCATTCCTGTATCATAGATATTCCGAGAAACAAATTTTTGTACGACTCGCCAAGTTATCTTTTCACTATCTTCTCAACGTCAGCCTAAACCTATACTAGATCTTGTTCATTCGACCCAGTCTGGGCCCGGTATTGCTCCCCATATTGGGAGTACTAGTCAACAGCCGACGGGTACATCTGCAGGGGATGTACGACCTGCTTGGGTCGATGCGGTGATCTCAGATCTTACTATGCATATCAACTAACAGATCGACTGACAGATCCCGGCTCTAAAGGAGACTGTCGCCAAGATTGCCCATCATATAGATATTCTAAACGAGAAGGTCACGACATTGATTGAGAAGTTCCGCAGTACATGATTTGTGAACAATACATTGATCTGAGTGTTGTTTACAAAAAATTTTCATATTTTGTACTTTATTTTTATTATATGTAATAAACAATATTATTTAATATATCTACTACTTTTTAATTTCAATTCTCAATATTTTTAATGTTAGCTTATCCAACTTTAATATAAATCACTGCGCTTCAATTCTCAATCTTTTTTAATTTGAAATATCCAACTTTAATATTAAATCAATTAACGTTCAAACATTGGCTCCAAAAATTTACATGTTTGCACGTAAGTAGCCTCAACATTCGAATGTCCAAGGCCCATTCGAACGTGAATATGTATACGTTCGAATATAATACAATTTCTTGGCTGCCTTTAGTGATGGTTTCCACAAACTCTCACAAAAAATACTTTTTGGTGATGGTTTGGGGACTGTCACAATTGTCAAACAGTCATAAAAGCTCATTTATGTTATGATGTGAAACAGAAGCTGTGAAGAATCTCTTCAACTTAGCCCTTGTTGGGAAGCTCATCTCAACTAAGCCACTCAACAAACAAAATTTTCATGCCACTATAAAAGTTATTTGGAGCTTTGTTATAGGTTTTATGATTGATGACATTGTTATCAACACTTTTCTCTTTACCTTTCCAACTCTCCAAGAGAAAGTACGTGTTCTTACAAATCGACCCTGGAACTTCAAAGGATTCCACATGGTACTCAGGCAATGGCCTCCTGGTCTTAGCTTCCAAGAAGTTCCCCTAAACTACTTAATTTTTTGGATACAAATTCGCAATTTGCCTCTCTAGATGCTAACCCAAGCAATGGTTCGGTTTTTTTCGGTTTTAGAATAGTATTAGTGGATTATATAGTTAGTATAATTATACTAAAGTGATATATACTAATATAGTATTAGTATAACTACTAATACTATAGTAATTTATATAGTTATTTATATATAGTGGATTACTAATAGTATTAGTATTAGTACATATATAATAGTATCATATAGTGACATAGTATTTGATTATGTATGTTAGTGATAATATGCTAGTGATAATATGTTAGTGTCTAACTTATAATTTATATATTTGATTACATATGTTAATGATATTATGCTTGATTACATATATGTTAGTGATAATATGATTGTTACATACACTTTTTATATGAGTGTATATAATCAAATTTATAGAAATGTATTTATAAAAATATATATTATAATTTATTATGCTACAAAATGTATTTATCCTTAATATATATAGTTTATATTAATAACATATGATCAATTGTTCATGTATAAGATTAAAATTTTATGTTTTAAAATTAAAATTTTCAATAATAATGTTATATCAAATGTTATATTTATAAGATTAATTTTATGTTATATCAAATGTTATATTAATTTTATATTATTAGATTATTGTTATACATGAATAATAGGATTTTATGTTATATTAATTAGAAGTTTAGCATATAATATAAAATTATTTTATATATAATTTTATATATAATATACAAAAATTATATAAAAAATTAACATGTATATATATGAACCAATCCGGTTCAAAACATCCAGTGTTAGAAAAAAGAAAATTGGAACCTGAGCAGTTTCAACCGGTTTTGAAAAAAATGAAACTGATGCGAGACTGAACCGAACCGGTAGTTCAGTCTAGTTCACCGGTTTTTTTTCACCCAAATTATATCCTTTTTATTTTATATTTTATATTTTTTATTTTTTAAAAAATTTGCTTTTCTAAGTATTTTTAAATTTTTTTTAGTTTTTAAATTTTTTTTTTTTTTTAGCCATGTGACATGACACGTACCCGAAAATAGGCACAGGGAATGCCACAACGGAATTTCCAATAGAATATTCAGTTATAAAAATATGGGAGATGGATTTCAGCATTAAAATTGTACGTGCAATACATGAAGCAAAGTAAAAAAGTTGAAAATTCGAAGAGCGAAAAGATAAACGTGGAAAACTAGTCCATAAGTCTCGATCGTGTATCATTTATGTATTTGGAAAAAAGACGAGGTCCATGCAGCTTCACGTGGCTGGCCAATATTCAAAGAGTTATGCTATATATGTCATCATCGGCATGGCATTATCTATATATATTAGATCATCAACTCTTCGAAAAAAAAAAAAAATGAAGTCCACCATTTGAAAAAAATATATATTATATTTTTAATTAATTTTTACGATGATCATCAATTTAATAGTTGTTAAATAATTTGGCATTATCAAAATATAGAGAAAAGATATGATATATATATATATTATACAGCATTAATTCCCATAAGCAAAAATACAGTAGGTCCCTTTCCAACTATGATCTGTAGTCCAAAACTGTCCTAATGAAAACAAAAGAAATTAAAGATATTGCACGGGGTCAGATCATTACATGAGAACTACTTCGGAACTAGGGCACTATAACTATGTAGTCAACAATGGAAGCGCTGATCAACATCAAGCTGGACCTTCCATGCATGCAAGCTGCATCGCTAGCTGTCACTCTCTGCATGATGACATAAGCTTCAGAATACAGCAATACTGGCCGAGGGTCCTTGACTCTTTGTTGTACATCTTTTTCAAGGGCGGCCTGCAGTTTTCAAAGAAAAATGCTAGAGCTCCCGCTCGGAGCTCTAGTGTTTTTTTTTTTTTTTTAGTGTTTTTTTATTTTTTTTTTTTATATAGATATTTTTAATAATTTTAAAAATTTTTAAAAATAAAATAAAAATTATAATATTATTAAAAAATACTTCCTTAGAAGTAAATTAAAAAATTATAATTTTTTATTTTACTTTGTAATTAAGGAATTATTTTTTCATAATTTTTTTATAATGATATTTTAAATTTAAGAGAAAAAAGTTAGAACCCTGCTAAAAATTTAGAACATCATTAAAAACGCTTCCTTAATTATAAAGTAAAAAAAATTATTAAAAAATTAAGTTTTTGGATTCATTTAATAGTGATAAAAATATTATTTAAGATTAAAATAGATTTATTTTAATTATAAATAATTATTTTATTAAAATTAACTGATTACATATAAATAATTTTCTTATAATGATTTCTGTACATGCATAGAGGTAAAATGTCTTCATTCTGACTACTACTTTGTCTGGTCTGACAATGACTTTATTAGTGAATTAGAAAACTACAAGTACACCCAAAAATTATTGGAGTCCTATATATCATGATCTCTTGTATCGATCTTCGTTCTAAAAGTCAAGTTACGTAATATCTCATACGATAAGCACAATGAAACATAATATATAGGATCTTACATTATTTAAAAATGAAAAGTTTTTATTATTTATAAGGTTTTAATAGAATTTTAATTATATCGTTAACTAGTATATCTTAATGGATGTCTTAAATCATATGATCTATATTTTAAAAAGATTTATCAATAATATAATTGAAGTTTCATTAAAATATTATAAAGAGCAAGAACTTTTTATTCTCAAGTAATGTAGGACTTTATACACTACCTACCTTTATGCTTATCATATGATGTATCACAAGATAAGCTTTTCTTTCTCCTGGTATGGATCACAAGAGTACAAACAAGACAGCATAAACAAATCAGAATGAAGCAAGGAGCTGCTAATGAAATAACAAGCTGGTAGCTTATAGTAGTACTTCGTCGTTTCTTGATGAGGTTTACAGCAACATGATGAGGGTCTGAGAGTTGGTTTTTGTTTTGGATTAATGGAAAGCATCAACATCAAGGTGCAAATCCACATGACTTACAATAAATTTCAGTTTTGTTTGGTGCATATTAAAAACTCACAAAATGCTTTGGACATTTCAGAAGGATCGATATCATTAAGGTTGTTGGGTGCTATAAGAGTGGCCTTCTTTTTCTGTCATTGATTTATTCCCTCATCTTCCACTTTTGATCACTAAACTCCTGTTTAGTACTAAAATTCAGCTAGCACATGTCAGATGAAAAATTAAAAATTTGAAAATTTTTTATAAATAAGCTCTTACCTGCATGTATTTATAGAGACACTCATTTCTCTTTATAAAAGACCTAATAGAAGAAATGAAGTAATTCCTTATAAAGCACAAGATGAGGTTGTCCCTAAGCCGTGTGGGACTTTTCAACACACCCCCTCACGTGTGGGTCGGTATTTCCGGTACCATCATCGTGAGTAGGTTGTAGGAGCTCATCATCAGTCATAGGTTAACTTGTTCTGATACCATATAGAAATAGCTATTTCTCCTCGTAAAAGGCCTAATATAAAACTATAGTATTAACGTTGTGAAGGATGTGCCCGGCACCACACTCTTTTGTATGCCCTGCAAGTAGTATGGTCAAAATTGAGAACTTTGAAATATTGTAGTATTTGTAAAACTCTCATATCAGACAAGCAATACTGATCAGTGAACGATACGAGTAGAACTTTAACAAGTGGGGTACGTAGGTAAGGAGAACTCAATTTGCATCCTCACAGTTATATATAGATTCATTCTATGTTTCCATGAGACACTCTCTGTGCTGCAGACGAATATAATTGAAAACCAGGCCAGCAAAGGGAAGGCGCAGAAAGACATGGAGAAGAACGAGATCAAACCCATCACAGCACAAGAGCCTAAGATAAACTACAGAGGAATTAGAGCCATGCCATATGTTATAGGTAAGAAAAAGAGATATGATCACTTGGTTTTTTCTGCTGCATAATCTTTTTTCCCCTCATATTTGATGACCCAAAAATGCAGGCAATGAGACCTTTGAGAAGCTAGGGACGATTGGCACCTCAACAAACCTTCTGGTCTATCTCACTACTGTTTTCAACATGAAAAGCATCACTGCTACAACTCTTATAAATGTCTTCAATGGCACCACCAACTTAGCTACCTTACTCGGAGCTTTCTTGTGTGATACCTACTTTGGCCGTTACAAGACCTTGGGATTTGCCTCAGTCGCCTCTTTTTTGGTACTACTGCTAGTACTCCTATTTATCAAATACCAAACTAAGTTAAGACTAAAAACAAATGATAAGTATCTATTTGATACCTTGCAAAACAGTAACATCATTCTAATCTGTTCTTTTTTTATTTTTCCTCTCTTTTTTCCTTGAAATCAGGGGATGCTCGCGCTGACTTTTACAGCAGGAATTGCAAAACTGCATCCTCCCCACTGTGAAACAGAAGAGCCTGGGGGATGCCATGGCCCAACACCATGGCAATTGGCTTTCCTATTGGGTGGACTCGGATTTCTAGTTGTTGGGGCTGGTGGCATTAGGCCATGTAACTTGGCCTTTGGTGCAGACCAATTCAATCCCAACACTGAATCTGGGAAGAGGGGAATCAGCAGCTTCTTCAATTGGTACTACTTTACCTTCACTTTTGCCATGATGGTGTCTTTGACAATAATTGTGTACGTGCAATCCGATGTGAGCTGGGCCTGGGGTTTAGCCATTCCTACCTTTCTGATGTTCTTATCATGCGCATTTTTCTTCGTGGGTTCACGAATTTATGTGAAGCTAAAACCTGAAGGTAGTCCTTTTTTGAGCATACTGCGAGTTATAGTTGCTACAGTCACGAAGAGGAAATTGAAGTTACCAGAGCAACCATGGCTCTCCCTTTTCAACCACATTCCCCCCGGTTCTATCATCACTGAGCTTCCTTACACCGATCAATTCAGGTAATGTAAACGGCTTATTTACTAATTATAGCGAATTTTATTATTCCTTAAAACTATTAATATCTGTTATTTTTTAAAATAATGTAGATCACGCTATATTTCTTCTGAGTTTTAATACTTACAAGTCGGCATCACAAAGGAAGTTTACAAACTGATGTGGCTGAATGTCGTCCAATGCTCTTTTATTATAAAGTAGATGTAACGTATCACATTAATCTTTTCATTATCTAAGATTTCTGTATAGGCCAATAATTTAATTCATATAACAAATCACTAATCATACTCAGTTACCACTCATCAACAAAACAAAAGAATTAATATTCATTAATTCTCAGATTTATAGACAAAGCCGCAATCAGAACCCCAGAAGACCAACTAAAGTCAGACGGATCAGCTGCCAATCCATGGAGACTCTGCAGTATGCAGCAAGTGGAACAAGTAAAATGCTTGATGAGAGTGATTCCCATATGGGTTTCAGCCAGTATATACTATGTTACCATAGTTCAACAGCAAACATATGTTGTCTTCCAAGCACTTCAATTCGACAGACGCCTAGGCAATACTGGTTTCAAGATCCCTGCAGCCTCCTATACTGTCTTCTCTATGCTTGGCCTCACTATCTGGATACCTATCTATGACCGAATCATAGTCCCAGCACTCCGAAGATTCACAGGCAAAGAAGGTGGCATCACTGTCCTGCAAAAGATGGGTGTTGGCATAGTTATTGCCATAGTCACCATGCTTGTATCCGCCATTGTCGAGGAAAGGAGAAGAACTTTGGCTCTCACAATGCCAGTAGGTATAGAACCAAGAAGAGGTGCAATTTCTTCTCTGTCTGGTATGTGGTTGGTACCTCAGTTGACATTAATAGGTTTGTCTGAAGCATTTACAGTTGTTGCTGAAGTTGAGTTCTACTACAAGCAAGTCCCAGAAAACATGAGAAGCATTGGGGGGTCTTTCTTGTTTGTTGGTTCTGCTGTGTCAAGTTACTTTAGTGGTTTCTTGGTTTCTATAGTTCACAAAACAACTTCTGGGGCTGCAACTGGTGACTGGTTGCCTGAAGATCTTAACAAGGGGAGATTGGATTACTTTTATTACTTGGTTACTGCAATGGAGGTCCTAAATTTCGGTTACTTTATCATGTGTGCAAAGTGGTACAGGTACAAAGAGAGTGTCGGCAATGTTCAAGAAGTTGACATGGAAAAAATGCCATCCGAAAAATCTACAGTTTGATACCTGAGCAATCAAACTGATCACCATCCCATTTTTATAATAATCCTTTTTTTTTCTTTACTTTATTTTGTGAACTATGTAACAGAAAAATAATGCAACAGCAACCAATTAGCTGCAATCATATATATTAAAAGAAGGCATCAACCTTGTTGTTCTTCACTGTCAAGAACATATATACTATAACTAAAGTGCAGGAATTTGTATAATTTTCCTTTCTGAGTTTCACTCTGATTTTATGGTCTGGCCGGTTTCCATAAGTTTGCTTAACCAGTGGCATATGGAGACTATGGTTCCTGTCATATTGAAAACAGCACTGTTTTAAATCATTGGAAACTCAACAATATAATTGTGGGTCAGCACTTAATTAGGAGGGGACCTACCCAAAGATTCCATAATAATGGTGTACTACTTAATTATCTTCACACTTTTGTCTCCCAAATTTAAATGTCTGACCCCACAAATATACTTTTGAAGTTTTGGACACATCATTTTACATCTCATTCTTATATTTTTTTTATCTTTGGCAACAACTTCGCCCTACCCCCATTCACTCCCCACGCCAAACTCAAGGAAAAAAATTTTTCACTACAAATATTCAGAATTCCTTCTTACATATCATGATGATTTCTCATGGCATTATGGGATTTATTATTACAAGAAATTAACGAGAATATGATTATAATTTGGTGTAACATCACCCTTTTCTTTATAATTACAACTACAAAAAATCACAAATATCGATGCATCGATCAAAACTTGCATTTTGTGATTAAAACGAGATAGCAAGTTCTTTTTTCTTTCAAAATGAAGTTTTCCTTAAGAGATCGTGCAAGTTTTGTCAACATTTATGAATTATGACTTAGTTTTCAATAAAATTTAAGACTTTTTTATTCTAGACTAGAGGTACGGTACCCTGATCAATTATTGATAACCTTCACTTTTGATGAAGAAATCAAAAATTCCAAAACCAAGTTTTTCTTATACAGAAAAAAAACCTTCAATTACATTATATTATTTATAAATATTCAAGCAAAATATACTAATTTACATATAAAACAATAAAAAAAAAACTACTAATTAATTATAGTGTCTCCAAATTAACACTGGTAATCTCAAAAAGTAGTGCATCATGTAATGTCCCAATTAAAGCTATATACACTTGGAGAATTCCTTAGGACCGGTCTAGCTGTTATTAGCCAAATAACAGTCTGCCAATCTCTTAGTTACACGTATGACTTCCATTACACTTATCCTAAACCAGCAAACATCAGAAAAATGGCAATCTCTCTTCTGCGGTTTCAACCCGAAGGAACTGATCCCCTCCCCCCTTCGTTGAATCTCAACCAGAAGGAGAACTTCCCATAAATCCAAAACTCCTGAATCTCAACTCCCAAATCTTCTCTTCTTGCCCTCACGAAACCCAAAGCCCATAAACCAGTCCACCAACGTTGACCCTTCTCCTCAAACCACAATCTGTCAAATGTATTTGATTTTAAGAAAATAGTTTTTCATTGTTGTTGTTGTTGTGAATAATCGAATCGTTTGAGATAAAAGCTTACAAAAGTGGATTGAATGAACCAAAGATGAAGAATCAAGAATCGTTGGTATAAAGGAAGAGAAAGGTCGCCGACCGCTGGATTTGGAACTGAATCAATGGTGGATCTTTGTCGCACGGGTTGGGTAGGGGAGTTTCTGGGGATGGGGCTTCGGTGGAAGAGGGAAGAAGAAAAGGGGATGACCTGCCGCACCGTGAGAAACACGCTCGGGGTCGAGTTCCCGCCGCACTGTGAAGTCGAGCTCCGTTGCGGCTCTTGGTCGATCTTCGTCGCACGAGTTAGGTAGGGGAATTTCTGGGGTTGGGGGCTTTGGTGGAAGAGCGAAGAAGAAGATGGGCTCGTGTCTTGGGCAGTGCAAATGAGAAAGGGGCTAGCTTGATTTTATGTGGTCTAGTGTATTTCTCTTTCAGTGTTTTCCTTACGTGTCTTGAATTGAATGGAGGGCTGGTTTTTGGAGATTAACAGCCGGACCGGTCTGAAGCGCTTCTCATAAACTTGGCACCTGAGCAACCTTGAAACAATTATCCGAGGCGCCTGCATGCACACCATCTTTAGCCAAATGATCTACCACAGAGTAATTCCTCATGAACTAAAAGTAAGCTGTACAAAAAGGATAACAACTAGTGAAAAAGAAAGAAAAACATCCCAAGTCTTGTAATATTGCCATCGAGGGGAAGCCAAATCATGAAGAACCAATAATAATATGGTTGAATCTATTTCAAAAATCATGCCCTAGAAGTACTCCAGTAGTTGTTGGTAGTACAGTAGCTTCAAATCCCAAGTAAGGATCGAGAAAAAGGCAAAATTATTAAAAGTATCCTTATCATTTCCATAAACAGATCTATCATTAAATATTGAACTTAAACGTAACTAAGAGGTGGATGCTACCATCCAAGTTATAACTACTAAAGATCTTTAATTAAGACTTGTTCGCTTTTCTACTTCACACAAATGCAAGCACATATTGTATAAAAGGAGTTCTGTTATTTACATGTCAGTGTATATAAACATCATTTATTATAAAACTTATTATCATTACAAAAAAATTAAAATTAAAATACCAATATTTTTAATATTGAATGGTGTGAAAATTTTCTATATCAGTAATGAATTTGATGTACTGATCATAAATTAAGAAGCATGTAATAGAATATTTTTTTCATATATATATATATATATATATATATATTAGCCCTTAAAAATCATGCAATTATGAGTTTGGTAGTTTTAAGGAAGAACCCAACTGCCAGTCTCACTTTGGGCTCTGACTAGTTGTTTTGAAAAAAACAAATGGCCTTTTCGAACAAACTTTTAAACGATATGTCAATATATATCCAACCTATTCTTGGACAGCAAAGCTATCGGACAAAGCAACTTTAGCCATGTATTCATATTTATAGCTTTGAAATTTGTGCGTTCCCATTTAGATCATACAGAGTGCACTTGCAATTGAAAATGATTGTTTTTTCATTAGAGGAAGGGAAAAAAACACAAAACAAAAGAAAAAAAAAATAAGTAGATCTAGAAACTGATATAATTTGATGTGGTACGTCAAATTATAGAATTAATTTATAAAATAGATCTAACGGATTCTATAAAATTAAATTAATTTATGAGTTTACTTTACATAATCCCTTTGTGTTTATAGCACTCGTGGGAAAGGAAATAGCCAAGTCTGACTTTGCTGAACCAAGAGATTTTTTTGTTTTTTTTTGCACAGCTGAACCAAGAGACTTGCGCATGCATGCATCTAATTCCGCACAGAATATAATTAAACTGCTTCGAATAATGAAGTATGCGAAGGTCAAAATGCAGGGACCATTAATGCCCAATAAATTATCCCAAATCGTACTTAGTGTCAATAGAGGACCCCCATGGACTGTCCGACATAAGCCATTAATCTAATAATATATGCTGCTGTGGAGTTTACTTTGTCTAAGAATTCCATACGAGCATCATTGAATACTGTTGGATTCGTATTATTTCTGTAAAATTAGACCATTCCATTAAGTTTGATCAAACAATTAGTGAAGATCTATATATGTAAATCTGAACTAATTATGGAATGGGAATTTCATGAATGCTTTGACTAGACCCATAAATAAATGAGAATACTTGAGGAGATAAAGCATTAACAAAACCTATCTTTATATTATGGAAAATAATACTGTCACTTGAGTTTGTCTCCACAATTTGATCGCTCATGTATTTTATTTCAGTTATTTTTACTTTTTATTTAATATTTAAGAAAGTGACTATTAGTGTATTTTTTTTTTTTTTTTAAATATTTAAAAAGTGTTTGAAAGGAAAAGTATGCAATTTGTACTAAGAGCATGCCTAGCAGTCAAACCTGGGGGCGCCTGTAGTAGCAAACACCATGTTATAGGATATGCTATGTTTATGGAGAGTGCTCGATCTACCAGTTTGAGACTTTGAATGACGAGGAGTCTTTTTCTTCTCTCTTCTCTGTTATGAGATTTTTTTTTATGTAAGCCTAATTTAGGAGAACTTTAAATCGTTCACGGAAACCACTTTGTTTTCCATTGGACTAAAGGTCTGAATGAAGACTCAGTGGTCCGAGAGAACCTCAGAAGACGGTACTCTTATTAACTCATTCAGAGGAAAAATGATCCCTAAGAGAGAGGGAAAGCCTAGGCGTCTCCATCAGGAAATGAAAATGGCAAACATATAGGTGGGAAAGGGTGGAAAAAGAGTAGAACTTCTTCCTCTGATTTGTAGCATCTCTCTCTTTATATAGCTAGCGCACACACAAACGCACAGAGACAGAGAGACAGAGATATAGAGAGAATGGAGAAGAATCTGAATGATGGAGGAACCATGGAGAATAATGAGAACGATCTTAGAACTAAAGAGCCTAAAATTAACTACAGAGGATGGAGAGTCATGCCATTTATCATAGGTTAGCTTATTGTTTTCTGTTGCATGCCCCCCCTTCTGTGACTGACCTTTACTTTCCTTCTTCTTTTCATTTTGAGTTTTGTTTGTTGTAAATCCTGTGTTTCTGATTTGCACAAGATTTCAGGGAATGAGACTTTTGAGAAGCTGGGAGCCATTGGCACCTTATCCAACCTCTTGATCTATCTTACTAGTGTCTTCAACATGGAGAGCATTACAGCTGCAACCATGATCAACGTCTTCAATGGTACCACCAACTTCTCCACCTTGATTGGTGCTTTCCTGTGTGACACTTATTTTGGTCGCTATAAGACATTGGGGTTTGCAACAGTCGCCTCCTTTGTGGTACTTCTACTGCTTACCATTCATACTCCTTTTTGTAATCAATTTGCATCCATACGACGAAAATTTGTTTCTGAATAAAGCTTATATGTTATAAATTATATGACATAGACAAGAACTGAGGTCCAAGGAAAACAGAAGGGTTGAGAAGGCTGTATAAGAAAGATGTACCTCTTCATTTGCTTGATGCAGAATTTTAGCTCATTCAACTTCTGTCAGAATGCATCTGATGTCTGATTTGTCTATTTTTGTAAAGGGTTTGCTTCTGATACAACTAACAGCGGCAATCAAGAAGCTGCATCCACCCTCCTGTGGATCAGGAGAGATTGAAACTTGCAAAGGGGCAACAGCAGGGCAATTGGCATTTTTACTGGCTGGGTTTGGATCTCTAATAGTAGGGGCTGCTGGCATTCGGCCATGCAACCTGGCCTTTGGAGCCGACCAATTCAACCCTGAAACAGAATCTGGGAAGAGGGGAGTCAATAGTTTTTTCAATTGGTACTTCTTTACCTTTACTTTTGCTCAGTTGGTATCCTTGACACTCATTGTGTATGTGCAATCCAATGTGAGCTGGGCTATAGGTTTAGGAATTCCAGCAATTCTCATGCTCATTTCGTGTGCACTCTTTTTCATGGGTTCAAAAATGTATGTGAAAGTTAAAGCCACAGGTAGTCCTGTGACCAGTCTGATACAGGTTATAGTGGTTGCTATTAAGAAAAGGTCGTTAAAACCACCAGAACAGCCATGGCTTTCCCTATTCAGCTATGTTCCTCCTAGTTCTATTAACTCCAAGCTTCCATACACCGAACAATTCAGGTAGGAAACTTTTAAGAATTTTGAAATTGAAGATCACATGAACGAACACCTGGGTGTAAAAACTGAAACAACCAAAATGTTCAATTTGGCAGATTCCTGGACAAAGCCGCAATTGTGACCCCCGGAGATGAAATAAACCCAGATGGATCAGCAACTGATCCTTGGAAACTATGCTCCATGCAGCAAGTGGAGGAAGTGAAGTGCTTGGTCAGAGTGATTCCTATATGGATTGCAGCCCTCATATATTATCTTGTCATAGTTCAACAGCATACTTACGCAGTATTCCAAGCCCAGCAATCTGACAGACGCCTAGGAAACAGCAACTTCAAGATCCCAGCTGCATCCTACATTGTCTTTTTGATGCTGAGCATGACCATTTGGATACCCATCTATGACAGAATTGTTGTCCCATTCCTCCAAAGGGTCACTGGAAAAGAAGGCGGCATCACAGTCCTCCAGAGGATGGGAATTGGCATATTTCTCTCCATTATCACTATGCTAGTATCTGCTCTGGTGGAAGGGCGTCGAAGGACAATAGCTCTAACCAAGCCAACTCTAGGAGTTGAACCAAGAAGAGGTGCTATTTCCTCAATGTCAGGTCTCTGGTTGATTCCTCAACTAACACTAGCTGGACTAGTTGAAGCATTTGCAGCCGTTGGCCAAGTTGAGTTCTACTACAAGCAATTCCCTGAGAATATGAGAAGCATTGGTGGATCTCTTTTATATTGTGGCATGGGAGGTTCAAGTTATTTGAGTAGTTTCCTGATATCAATTATTCATCGAACAACAAGGGGGGCTGCAACCGGGAATTGGTTGCCAGAAGATCTTAACAAGGGAAGATTGGACTACTTTTATTACACAATTGCTGGTATAGAGGTGCTGAATTTGGGCTACTTTCTAGTTTGTGCAAGGTGGTACAGGTACAAAGGGACGACTGGCAAGGATGATACCCTTGAAGAGAAGCTTGGATCAACACAATCTGGAAAACCAATCGCCTGATGATGATAAACAAGTTCATAGCTAATCTTTATTGTATTAGGCTATATATATATATATATACACCATCTTGAATAATATTTTTAGAGGCAGTTTAAGGTCCATTACTTATGTACCGACTTTATGTAGGTTCAGATCAGTTGAATAGAAAATGCCAGTTTCTGATGCAGAGTTAGCTAAGATGCATAGTCACTTTGGTTGGTTATAAAAAAAGGTTATTAAATAATTATAGAAATATTATTATTATTAAATCAAGTACTATGATTTTCCTCTGAAAAATTATATTTGCAAGAGCCGGTAAATACACACCCTCCACACAATTATTTATTATATTTTATATAAAAAAAAATTTAATAATTAAATAAAATAAAATAATTTGAAATAATTTGTTTTACAAAATAAAATGTTATAAAATGGTCGGAATGCACGTTGAAGTTGGATTATCACATATTAAAAACAATGAAAATGGAGCTTCTGGAGCATTGACCAGCAGATGGAATGCTTTGTCAATGTCAGATATTATTCCAACACAAGGTCATTGTCAGATATTATTGCAAAAGGAAGTGACACACTTACCTTTTGCACTAACTTTCAACATTTCATGATCAATCCCATCATGTCCTGTAAAGAAAAAAAAGAGAGAGAGAGAGAGAGAAAAGTGGGAACAGAGAGTCGTATTGGTATTTTTTTTATATTTTAAAATATTATAAAATAAAAATAAATTTTCCCCCACTCAGCACCCGCACCCTCTAGAATTTGCAGAAAGGATGTTGTTTGAACCGATAGATGATTGATGAATGGATATTTTTATTTTTTTTCTTTATTACTTTTTTTAATAATCAAGTAACTATTCTTGAGTTTATGTATTTTTTTGTAAAAAAAAAATATTTACAGATGTTATAAAAATAAATAAAAGAAAAGAGAAAAAAATTCAAAAATGCACTTGAACCATCGGTAGGTTCATCGATTCTGTAGCATCATCCAAAAACGTCAAAAACAGAGTAGGAGGAAAAGCATTCTACGTCTTTGATATATATCGTAAAGTCATGTCATTCAATAATTCAGTAGTCCTTTAATGGTTTACGCGTTTCCTTGACCAAATCTCAGTTTTGCTCCAAAACTTAATTCCAATTTTAGTTTGGTCACAAGTTACTAATGTGAGATAAAATTCTTTGCACGGGACCAAGCCCTCTACCTCGGCGATGTCCTATCGTTAATAGAAAAAAGATAATTGCAATCACGTAATCGCCATGCAATTATTTTAAAAATAAATAAACAAACACAAAATATAAATAAAATAATAATAATTTTTTAATAGAGATTCTATTTTTTTTTCAAAACAATTTCACAACGCTTACACACTCTACAACTGTATGTAGTATTATTATATTAGATACAATATTAAGATGCGTACTATTTTTAAAATATATATATTATTATTAAAAATAATAATTTTTTCATGCAAATCCTATATATATTTATTTTTCTTAAAAAAAATGTACAAGACTTGCACACCGCAAGATTCTAATCAAGAAATCGAAAGAAAGTGATAAAAGCTTCGATATTATTGTAGCATTCGATGTACCTAGGCATTGAAAGTTGAGTCCCGAACTAGTTGGGCAGGACAACATGTACATGAAGTAGCATCTATTTAGGTAGATGGGCGGTCCATTATTATCGTAGCTTATCAACTTAGTTCATATTCAAACAAGTAGTTAAATGCTGCCTTTGCTTGATGCCTGCAATGTCAGAAACAGTTCAACCAAAAAACTTGACCGAAACTACCAACTTTAAGCACTGATTTTTCCTTTGAGAATTTGTCATCAGACCCCATGTGTTGTGTTTATCAACTTTTTTAACGTTGAAACACTCGTTCTACCAACATTATATGCCATTAATATAATAAGCACTTCACTATTATCGAGCACCACAAGAGGCTACTTGAGAGAGGTCCAAAAACACACAGGGGAAGAAAATAGATAAGAGCTGACCTCAGCCATTTGTAACCGCTGAAAATGGACATTATAGTGTCATATTTAAAAGGTTGTTTTGAGGGTAAACTCAGAGGGACATGTTTGATTACATGTCTTCACTCTCAGCGCTTGAAGAAGCAGGCAGCTTTCACAGCAGCATTTGGTAAGGATTAATATATGAACTTTCCTCAGACTGTGTATGCTTGCTGAATTGTGTCTATGTCTAGACCCTTCAGTCTCACCACTGATTCCACGTGACCTTTCAGTGTATGGAGTTCTCTCAATCTGCACGGCGCAATGAGAATAAAAAAGTCAGACTAAGCAGAATTGTGTAAAAAATGAACAAACACATTACTAAGATCGCCACCTACCTTGCAATTTCAGCTCTTCTTTTGGCTTCTTCAGCCATTTGATTGAGTTCTGTGACATGTGTTCGTTCAGTAAACATCTTCGTGTCCGGTGGCTGCAACCCATGCAATGTTCTCTGTGCATGTGCCCATTGGAGCTCCCGCTGTTCCTTCCCAAAGTCCTTTTGTCTTGTGAAAGCAATCTACATTTTCGAGAAATCAATCAATAATAACTAGTAACAAACATAGAATAATGTACTCCAACAAACCGATGCCATTCATACCCTCTGCTCAATGACAAGATCCCAAGCCCTCCCACTTAGAGCATAGCGTATAAAGAACTTTATGGGATCAAGAGGGAAGTAGAAGATTATGTTATACAGCCAGATCACGCCAGCCCAACCCCATCCAATCCCTTCAATTGCAGCAAAGCTCCAATTCGCATAGACAGCAATCAAAGTAGCAATCTGCCGGCAGTAAAAGATTAGGAAAAACACTTTTGTCTTTAACTACTAGCACTGAATGCAAAATGAAAAATAGTAGGTAGTTGGCTCACCAGCTGAGCAATAATAAAAGCCACTACAAGCAACATCCCAGGACGCTCAACAAATGACCAACTTCTAGATCGTGTCACAAATATGAGGGCCTGACTAATGATGCTCACTTGCAGATATATTGCTGAAGCAAGCTTCCGGATGTCATCATGAGCAGTTTTTTCTAGAGTTGGCACCCCAAATGTGCGCTGAATAAGCACCCCCAAAAAGAAATTAATTAGTAAGTAACCAAAAGAACCGTCCAGAGCCATATAAATAGACAAGAATTCTAATAAATATGCTGCAAAAAAAAAAAATGAACACATTTCATTCCTAGGGGTCATGCAAGGCCTACAGATGACAACGAAGGTGGGCCATCTTACCGGAAAAAAGTCTGTCTTGTATGCAGCCCAGAAAAATATAACCGTCATCATTGCCAAGTAACTACCAAGAACAACGCCTGTGGTAAAAATCTCAGCTAGCTTCCAACTATCCGGTAAAGGAGACGGTTTCACCCTATCTTTTGATATGGTCATAATAGTACCTGACATGTCATAATACAAGTAACAAAGCTCAAAGATACTTGCAAACAGCATTAAAACTGCTAGTTAAAAAAATATATGAAACTTAGAAGAGCATTTAATTGGTTAGCACAGCAGAAACCTTTTCACTACCATGATAGAGCGAGCATCAATTAACAACAGTACCACCATAAGAAACTGTTATGTGAATAAATATGGAGCTAAAAGAGACAGGATTCGCCTTTATCTATTCAGTGAAATTTCAATAGCTACTAAACAAGATCAGTGAATGCCTGTTTTTGAGCAACTACGTTACCTATTTAACGTGCAAGAAATAATTATATAAATTGTGCTGCACACGCACACAAGTGGGAGGGGGGAAAGAAACACGAAAGTGAAGAAACCACGAACCATCATTGAGGATGGCAATTATAAGCACCATAAAAGGTGGAAAGTCAAACTTCCATATGAGCGCCAGCAACATGAAGCCAAGCTGTAACCATATCAAACAAGCAGAACATATTCAGAAAATAACTCACTAACTCATCAAATATAAGCATCAACAAAGACCTGCCATAAAGCACATAGATGGCGCCATCTATGCTATAAAATCAAAGAAACAGTTGGCTTACCACAATACGAATAGTAATGGAAACTGCATAAATCTGACAAGCAGAAGACGAATTTTAGTAAATTGATCAAATATGTACTTGTACTCAAAACCAGAGCTTAGCATACTTGACACAAATAAATTTAGAACTATCATGACAATAAAAATTGGCATTGATCATAACTACATGTCGACAGTCAAACTAAAACTATAAGCATACTAAATCAAACTTGAAACCTATGCCCATTTGCTTACTGTGTAATTTTTCATCCTCTGGAAGATTGCCCGACTGGTCAAAACAGCACTAATGATAACACTAAGACCAGGTTCTGTGAGGACAATGTCCGAAGCACTACGAGCTGCATCTGTTGCATCAGCGACAGCTATCCCAATGTCAGCTTTTTTTAGGGCAGGAGCATCATTCACTCCATCACCAGTCATGCCGCATATATGCTTCCTCGCTTGCAAACGCTTTACAATTTCATATTTGTGCTCTGAGCAATTAATATAACAATATAAGGACAACATAGCACTACGACTGGCAACCTATAGTGACAATTAAAATTAGCTGAGACAGAATACATTTCAAACAAGAAATGCAAATCAAAATACCAGGGAAAACACCAGCAAAGCCATCAGCTTTCTCTATCAGCTCATCTATTGGTAAAGCTGCAATAGACTCATCCTTGTCCTGTCCTAGCAAAGCTGATGAAGGATACATGTTAGTACCCATTCCCAACCGACGTCCAGTTTCCTTTCCAATTGCAAGTTGATCACCTGACAGAAAACACAAGGCTCAGAAACATAAGCCAACTACTAAAAACAGTATTGCTGCATCTTCAAGAGAGGGTGATTACAGGTTCAATATTAGAAAAGCTGATCACCAGCACTATGAATACAGAAGAAAAAAGAAACGTTTCAGTTGATTAAAGGATAAACGAGAATGGTAGAATTATAGCTTATATAAAATGATCTCACCCACCAAGACCAGTGGTTGTGATCAAAGCAGCTTTGAACTTCTACATCCAATATGAGCTTTAATCCAAATATGGACCCACATTTGGAACCAGATTGAAAGACTTTAAGTCTCATTTTTGTAAGGGCTCCCTCACATGCAATAGCATTTTATTTATGCGTTAAATCTTTTTTTTATAAGTAAGAAAGACAATTTTATTAAATCGAATATAATAGGCAATGTCATGTATACAAGAAGTAAACAAAAGAAAACGCTTAAATACATTCTAAGGAGCAGAAAACAACAAACAATCATGAGCACAAGCTCCGTTAATCACTAAAGCAGAAAACCAAAGCAATAAAGAGTGCACAAAAAAATTCTGAAGTTCCTCCAAAGTACACTCCTTATCATTGAAACACAGCTCATTCCTTTCCAACCAAATACACAAATTGAGACACAAAGGAACCATTTTTGCTTATAAAGATTTAAAAGCATCTATGAAGTTGCACTTCAACTACCGGACTTCGGGCAAAACCATGGCTTCCAATTACAATATAACGCACCTGTAATCATTTTCACATTCACTCCAAGATTTAAAGCCCTCCTTATTGTCTCTGCACTGTCATGCCTAGGTGGGTCAAAGAGAGGCATTAGACCGATGAACTGCCATGGTCCTCCAGCACTCTCCTTCCTTCCTTCCGGAACTTCCTGCAGAAAATGGATGAAAATCCAATCAAGGAGTGTTGGAATTGTATTAGTAAAATATAATATAACAACAAAGCACTGATGCACATCTTCTGTAGTTATGATAGGATTTGAAAAGAAAGAAACAGATATCCCGCTACCTGGTATGCTACGGCAAGAGATCGTAAACCTCGTTCTGCAAACTTATCGATCACGGCATGAACTCTGCGCTCAATTTCTGACTTATTATGTGCGAGGTTCAGAATCTAACAATCATATGGCACACAAGCTTAGGGTGATATTGTGTCAAAGGACTGCCACATACAAAAGTTAGGGAGGGCAACTTACCTGTTCCGGTGCACCTTTGCTGACTCGGTGCATTTTACCATCACGGTCAATATAAGTCAATGCTGTCCGCTTATCAGTAGGATTAAAAGGGAGAAAGTGTACTTCTTGAATGCCAGCACGTGCCTTTCAGGAGCAAGAATGGAATATTAAAAAAAACAAAAACAAACTGGAATCAAATAACTAAATCAAGTGAAAAAATGAACATCATAAATTTCCTCCAAGAAAAAGAATCCTGATTTCAATACCATAATTAATGAACTATGAGTAACAACATTACCATCACCCAGAAAAAATATTGAACCACCCTGACTTCAATTAAGTTACCTCCTTTGGATCAGCCAACATCCCAACTATAGCAGTATCAATTGCATCTTGATTCTCTGTTCTAGAGGCTCGAGCTGCCATTAGAACAACAGTATCTGCATCAACTCCTTTCGCGAAAACCTGAAGAGCTAAACTCTCAGGCATGTGTTTAAAACAAGTATTTTTCCAATCTTATTACAGGAAGAAATACAGCTGTAACCAAGCAAGCAACAGAATCACCTAACTGACCTCAATAAGAGCCTTGTCAACGGTAAGCTTGTTCAACGTCAAAGTTCCAGTCTTGTCACTGCAAAGGACATCCATGCCTGCCATCTCTTCAATTGCAGTCATCCTTTTTGTGATAGCTCCCTGCCATCATTGTTACCATAGTCCATCACAAACCATAAACTCCCAATGCCACATTCAAATGGACAACTAGCACAACCCAACGAACCTGCTGAGATAGCCTATGAGAACCAATAGCCATTGTCACAGAGAGAACTGTAGGCATGGCAATTGGAATTCCTCCAATGAGAAGTACAAGAAGATTGTCAATTCCAGGACGATACTTCCGATCTTGGATGGGATACATAACAATAAGTTCTATAACCATCCCCACAGCAATTGAACAAATACAGAAATTCCCAATTGCAGTCAAGACCTACAAAACCAGGTAAAAAGAGATATACTTGAAATGAAAATTGTGAAAGACACGGAATAGTGATCAAGAATCAGATAGAGTGCATCAATCCGCTTGCCTGTTGGAAATGGCCCACTTGGTTGGTGGTATCAACAAGGTGAGCAGCCTTTCCAAAGAATGTATGGACCCCAGTGGCAATGACCACCGCTTCAATTTCTCCCTGTTTGCAAGTCGAACCAGAGTAGACACCATCTCCAGGACCTTTCGTGACTGGAAGGGACTCACCAGTAAGTGCAGACTGTGAAGCCCAAATCAGAAATTAAGAAAAATGGAAATTTACCAATTGTAAGGATGAATACAGTATACATAACACTCAATAGTAGGAGACAAACCTGGTCTATTTTTAATGGATCTCCTTCAAGAAGTCGAGCATCAGCCGGAATAATATCTCCCAGTTTAACACTGACAATGTCACCGGGAACTAAAACCGCAGCATCATGCTCACTCCATCTTCCATCTCGAAGAACCTTTATAACAAAATCATCATGATTGAAACCATCTCAGAATCACCCTTAAATAAACATTGACACGAGACCATATACGCAACCCGAATTTAAAGATCGTTAATTTGCAACAGAAGAGCAAGCCATCAAATCCGTTACCTTTGCTTTTGGCGCGAGACGAGCCATGAGAGCGGCCGCAGCATTACCAGCATTATTTTCCTCGATGAAACTAATTGTTGAGTTGATGAAAAGCAGGACTATAATGCCTACAAAATCTTGCCAATCCGGGGGCTTCCCCTGCAGAAATTTAAGGCACAATTAAACAAAGTCATAGCGAACCAACAAATTCTCGAAGAAATAACGAGAAGAACAAGAAAAGCAGAGTACTCACTCCTCCATTCGCAAGCGCAATCGACATGATGGCAGCAGCTTCCATCACCCAAGACAGAGGATTCCACATGAACCCCAAAAATTTCAAGAATTTGCTCTCCTGAAACACAACGAGAAGACAATATTAAAAAGCAGAAGACCAACGTCTGACTTCACCATAGAACGAGGAAAACCATAGAAATGAAACAGTACTTTTTTCTCTTCAAGCTTGTTGTGGCCGAAAATGGTTAGCCTCTCCTCGGCAGCCTCCGTGGTGAGACCCTCTCTGCTACATCTCAGATTCTCTAATACTTCCTCAATGGGTATGTTTTCCTACACTCACGAAGTCCAAAATGTTAACACAGAAGAACCTCTTACAAGAACAAAAACCACAGCACAGAAACAATAAGCAACCAAAAAAAGGCTTCAAATTGTTCAGATCTATTACCAAATCCACAACTTCCTTCAAAACAGCGTCCAAAACTTCAGACTTGTCCCCCATCTCTTCCCTTTTCTCTAACACGCAGTCACACTCTCTAACTTCCTCTCACAACAGAATCATTCACAGATCAGAACCCATCAAAGAGCCACCATGTAACACACAAAAACTCAGAATTGGAACAGAAACCAAGCAAAACCCAGTTTTAAAACAAAAAACAAATAAAAACCCGATTTTGAACCCAAATTAAGGTTAGAGACCAAAATGACGATAGTCCACCAACACGAAATCTGCAGGAAAACCAGGGAGAAGAACCGCTAAAACAGCAGTGGAGTGGTGTCAAGGCAATAAACAGTCGCAACCCTTTTGTACTCTCTCTTTCAACAAAATATCGAATAAGCCCCTGCACTTTTATATAAAGCACTTGGACCTTTTACTCCTTACTTTACGCTAGTACGGATTTGTATCCGACTTCATGCCGAAATATAAGGTTTAGCAATATTCAAACTTTAGGTACGGTTTCGATAAAAGAAATTATTTTATCTCATTTATTTTATCTTATTAATATAATATTTTTAAATTTTTATATAAAATAAAATAAATAATTCAGTTTTTTAAATTTTAAATTAATAATAATATTTAAATAATATTTTATTTAATTTTCAACTTTCATCTAAAATCATTTTATCTATCCAAGACTTAAAGTTATCATGCAGTAATCAGTATAGCAATATTAAATTTATAACTAAACTCTAGAAAATCTCAAAACTAACTAGAGATATACAGATTTTTTTAAAAAAACTCTTTTAATATTTTTGTTTTGAATTGAAGATATTTTTATCAAATTATTTATAAGATATAATGCTAGATATAGCTATGGAGTATGCAAGCGCCATGTAATTTTTTAAAAAGAGATTAGAGTTTATTATTAAAAAATTAATTTTTTTTATGTAGATCCAGTATTTATTCTTTTTTTTTCAAAAAAATTGTGCAGCACTTATATATTTCACGATTGTAAATATTATTTTTTTAATTATAAGAATCATATTTTTATATAAAAGAGTAATAATTTATGCAAGTCCCAAATATATAAGGCACTTGCATTTTCATAATCATGAAAGAAAAAAAAATTAATTATATTTTAAGTAATCTATACCATACATTATTTACATGACATACACATCACTTAAATAATAAAATTTAATTTTTAAGATTTAAATTTTAAAATTTATCTTTTAAATAAAATTATATCAAGTATATAGTTTGTGATATAGAAATCTTAGAAGAACATTACTAAAAAGTTATTTTTCTTTATAGTAAAGCGATTTTTCAAAGTCTTAAAATCTTTTTTCCGTTCTACTAATTGCATGAATTAATGCTATTACAAGCGCCAGAAGAGAACTCTGATATAGACATCATCATTATTGATCATTTAATGGAATGAGGACACCAACCAAGGCCTTGAATCGTAAAGCTCACGTGCATCCCCTAATCTTTTCAAACACTGCCACGTAACTTGTTTGTTTAGTCTTGTTTGGATTTGAAATTCACTTTAATTTATTTCATTTTATTATTATAATTTTTTTAAATTTTTACTCAAAATATAATACATAATTTAATTTTTTAAATTTTAAAATAATAATAATATTAAAAATAATATTCTAACAATATTTTATTCAACTCATCTTAAACTCTTGCAAACTTTATTGCCTTTTAATTCAATTAACTAATAGGAAATCAGGTTCTCCAATTTATTTATATAATAAGTGAGTAATGGTTGTATCCTCCTTAATTTATATTACTGATTTTGTTACTTTAATGTGCTAGGTAACTTATTAAAAAATTAAGAATACAAACGTAAAGAAAATCTAGAGTTTTAATCTTCATCTTTTGTACTTTTAGATGCTACTTTTAGACACAACCCCTCCCCATAGGAATGGGCAGGGGGCCCGCACCCCGCTAGCCCACCCATGCCCGCCCCACAAGGAGAAATTCTAGCGGGAAGTAGGCTAACCCCAACAAGGCCCGCCCCGCCCCTCGTCCTGCTAGGACATATATTTATATAAATATATATTTATACATATATATATAAATATAAATAAATTGTACATATTTATATATAATTTGTTAGAGTTGTATTTACTTCAATCAATTGAGTCTCACATTACTTAAGTAAGACTATTGTATTGTCTTGATTTCCTATATAAATGTTGGCCTAAGAGGTCAAAGCAATGTAATAAAGTAAATACAACTCTAACAAATTATGATTATATTTACAAATTTTAATTTACAACTTTAATTATGTGAAGATTTGGGTCTTAAAAATTATTTTTAGACCCAAAAATAATTTGAAGTATAATGGATCAAGGGTACTATTAGATTGGGTGGGAGACGGGACGGATGAGATGTCGGATCCTACCTCCCGACACTGAGGCCTCCCAAGGTGGAGTGCGGGGTGCAAACGCTACCTCAGCATGGGCGGGTGCGAGGAATGGTCGACCCTACTCCCGCCTATAAGGGTAACACCCCTACCTCCCCATGTGTTGGTGACTCGTCACGGGCGGCTCACTGGCCCAGAGGTGGCCTGGGTGGCGTAGGGTTCCCCGATTGCCCTTTTTGTCATGGGGAAGGGCTTTTTAAAAAATATATATTTATATTTATATATTTTTGTAGTTTTTATGACTATTAGTTTTTTATTCAAGTAACGCGTGTCAAGCATTGCTTGGTTGGTTGGTATTGGCGTGACTCTTTCTAAATTTTTAAAAGTTTACTACGGATTTCTGACTGCATGGATCAATTTCATCTTTATCAAAATTAAATGAATTAAAAAAATTCAACTAGAAAGTCAAGTAGTAGTTTAGTTTTGTAGCAACAACGTGAATTATTTTTGTATTTAACCTAAATTATTTTGGGTGATGATATTTCAAATAGTATAAACAGTAGAGCACATCATTCACGTCAATTAAATTATATGATTTGATTTGTAATATTTAAATATTTTATTAAGTATGTTTTACACACGAACTTGAGAACAAAATTTTCCCCACACTACATCAACACAATTGATTTTTAAGTTTTTAAATCTTTTAATTTTTTATGATTAATATATGTTTCCCACATTAATAATGCTGCTGTAGTAAGGAGAGGAAACTAAATCTAGTAACATTATTATTAGCTTTTCGGTTAATGAAACATTTGCTATAAATTTTCTCATTTTCCATTCAAAATAAAAGAAATTAAAATAAAATAAAAAAAAACCCTAAAATAACTCAAAAAAATGTGCATGGTAGACACCAAATTGTCTCATTTGCTATAAGGTGCATGGTAGACACCAAATTGTCACCTATTCTTTTTTCCCCACATATGTTCCTTTAGCCACATTTCATTCCAAGTGTATGATTATCCAAAATATATGTACCTTATAATTTCCAAATTTGGATGTGCACATATTTTGCATGTTGTGATTTGTCAGCACTATCTTATCTGTTTTTATCACAAGTGTACGTTTTGAGCGGTGCTTCTCTGTAAATTATTCAAAAAGTAGTTGTACCATAAAGATCTATATAGTCAATTATATGGGTTTAATTATTAATTTTAAAATACCAAGAAATTCATGATAATGATAGTTTTTATTTTATATCTTATAATTTTTAATTATATTAGTTGATACGACAAATATATAAGCCAGCCATGCATACATGCACCAATCAACAAAAGTCACAGCTGCTAATAATCCTAGCTTCTGCCAAAACACTAATTGCTCAATAGAATAATAAATAAATAAATAAATAAACTTACCCATATAATTAAAAAAGTGAAACAAAGAAAGCATAATTGGGCCACAGCTCGAGGGCAGGACTGCAATTAGATGAGAGACTTTAAGTAAATATTATTTTATTTTATTTTTTCATTCTCAGTCACTAAAAGTAATCATTGCAAAGTTTTCAATACCGTACTAGAAGCCGTACTAGTCATAGCACTAAAATAAAATATCTCGATATCGGTACTATTTCGTATATTGTTTCGAAATAATATTTCGATACCAATACCGTTTCAGTACCAGTATCGTTTCGTGTACCGTTTCAGAATAATTTATACCTGAATAAATTATATATACAAGCATTAACTGTATTCTAAAATAACAACAAAATAAGTCATAAACTTTATACTTCTCAATACAAGTTTTAAGTTATAACTAACATAAGTTCTTAAGTTTTAAGTTACAATAAATATCATATTTTAAAAAAAAAGTTACAACAAATATACTTTTTCAAATACCATCCAAACATGATGCAGAATGTGTAACGGCCGAAATACTTGTTTCGATCGGTACAGGTCGGTACACCTGATATTTAAGACAGTACGAAATAGATGTATTACTTGTACCGGACTAGTAGCCGGTATGGTACGGTATTAAAAACATTGAATCATTGAATAGAGATCATTTATTTTAAATTTTTCTTATTTTATTCTTTTTAAATTAATTGAATTTTTCTACTTATTATTCATACATCATATATTTAGTAAGAGAAAAAATAAAAATAAAAATATATATGATATATAATGTGAGAATAATAAAAAAAAATGAGAAGAATTTTTTCTTGAAATTCAAGCTTGTGAATTCAATTTTGTCGGGAAAATAATAATAATAATAATAGGGTGTGGCTAGTCTCGTCCAAGTTGACCGTCGGGTTTTACTGTTCAGTGTAAAATTTTTATTTTATTTTATTTTATTTTATATATTTTTTTTACATATTTAAATATATTTAAAAAAATACATCAATATATTTAAAATTATTTTCTTAATTATTAAGTAAAAAATATATATATTTTAACCAAACAGGGAGTAGAAGGATAAAATAGTATTTCTCGTAATAATAATAATTGTATCCAAAAGGTCATGAGAGTCAGTGATGATGACCGATGATTCTGCTTTTCCTTCTTTTATCTTTTTTTTGAAAAATATTATTTTAAGTTTTATTATAGTTTATTATTATTAATTTTCTGTATCTTCTATTTGTGTACAGCTAGGGATACATAGACACGACACCAATATGAGATTGATGAAACTGGCCTACATAGTTTATCTCAAAGTATTACAAGGTCAAAAAAACTAAAAACTGATTAAAAAAAAAGTAAGGTTGTCATTTTTTAAAAAAAATAATAAAATTTATTATTAAAAAATTATTATTTTTATATAAATATTTTATTTACTCATTTTTTTAAAAAAATAAAGGCACTCTTTATAAGTATAAATATTATTTCTCTTATATAATAATTAATGATGTTTAAAATTTGGTCGATGTGACACTGAATCTTTTCAAAAAAGAATAAATATAGATAGAAGTCACTGTTTGGAGAAGTCATTTTACATACATGATGTGGTATTATTTAGACCACATACAGAAAAGATAAAAAAAAAAAAATCTAACAACAATCACGTAATGAATACACTGCTATAATAACTTCTATGTAAAATTACTCTTCAAAAAATAATAAAGATGATAGTCATGATTTCATATTTTATAATAATAATTCAACTTCGGGCATACGAAACGTCATGAGAGTGTTTTCAAAAAAGAGAAAAGTCAAGAGAGTCAGTGATGAGTCATGAGTCATGACCGATGATTCTGCTTTTCCTTCTTTTCTTTTTTATTTTTATTTTTTATATATATATTATTTTAAGTTTTATTATTGTTTCTTGTTATTATTATTTTATATCTTCGATTGCGTACAGCTACGGATATATATAGACACGACACCAATGTGATGTTGATGAAACTGACCTACATAGTTTGTGTCTCAAAGTATTTCAAGGTAAAAAAAAACTAAAAATTAATTAAAAATAGTAAGGCTAGATTGAATTATAAGTTGTGCAAGTGTCATATAATTTTTTTAAAAAATTATGAGATTTATTATTAAAAAATTAATTTTTTTAATATAAATTTTATATTTATTTATTTTTTTAAAATAAAGATGTGATATTTATGTATTCTATAATTATAAATATAATTTTTTTTATATAATAATTAATTATGTTTTAAATCTGGTCGATGTGACACTAAATCTTGTAAAAAATAAGAAAGATGAAAGACATGATATCATATTTTAAACAATTATATTTTAATGGAGAGATATTTTTTTACATGGTTAATATGTATGTGGTCGATTACTTTTGAGGAGCCGGCCCTAGTTTTAGAGAGACTCTTCTTCTCTCTAGAAATCACCAATAAATCAAAACCTGCGGAGAGGGGATGAGTTTCGTCCCTTCTCCATCTCTTCTAGTTTTCTTCTTCTTTTTTTTTCTTTTTAGTTATTTTTTATGGGCTAAGTATGGCAGAAGATTGATCTATTGTTCTCTGGCATCCGACGACCACCACGCACCCTACCGTAAGTCTCCCAAGACGCCGATCCTTCAGACGGGTGAAGAATTTCTCCCAAAGGCACTGCACTTGAGCCACACTCGCGGTTCAAAGTGGGCGAGTGAAATCCACGCAACACTGCAAAGGATGCTCTTATGATGCCACGCGCGGCTTTTTTGGGTGCAAGGCCACCGGTAACTTTAGACTTGATTGATCGCCATACCTTCAGGGTGGCGCATGGCTCTCACGCGCCATCACAACTACTTTATTTGTCTTTTTTTCTCAAAGGTTGAAAATGTGATTCTATATCTTTCCGAGACGTAATTCATTTTTTCTCATGTATCTTTAATTTATGTTATGTCTTTTGTTTTAGAAAAATAAAAACAAAAAAATACATAGTTTTTGGACTTTTGTCCATAGAGTGTTTCTTAGACTTTTGTTTATAGAATATGTCTTCTACTCCGTCTTAAACTCCGTCTTAAACAAAGCATTGGATTTGTAAATTCTGTCTTGGACAAAGTTGTGTTGTCTTTGTTTATAGAGGATTGCAGTATGGACTAGACCATATCAGTTATAATTATGTATTAGAGAGTTATTAATGTTCTAATTGACTTGTTATGTATGTTTTAGGTCAAAATTATAATGTCTATTATTAATAAATGCAGTATATTTTATTAAAAAAATGCATTTATAATATAGTAGTAATTAATTTCCAGTACTAGTACTACTGCAGAATCGCATGTGAAGTTCGAGCAGCAAAAAGCGAATACAGTTTTAAAATAAAGATAATTATTTACACACACACACATATATATATATATATATATATTTATATCCTCCATCCATAAATTTCAAACTTTCTTGATCACGTCTTGATGACTCCAATTGCATGCATTGGCTTTCGTAGCTCACCCGCCCATCAACAACCCTACCGCTCCGTCTCAAAGTTTCCAGCTTTGGCAATATAATACGTATTGCAAAGGATTAAGTAATAGTATAAATTGACGTGATGCGATTTAATGTGATTAATTAGATTATAAAATTATTTTTATTATAACAGTTGTTCGTATATATTAAGAGATGTACGAGATGACGAGGTGCATTCATTACGTGTCGTATTGGCACCACTGTACGACGTTGCCTTGTTTGGTGGGAAAATTAACCTCATAAGTACTAGTACTTTAGCTAGCAGGGTTTAATAGAGCTTTCGGTTTTTTCTCATAATTATTATTGGATCGTGTTGGCTATGTAGGTTTGGTGGTTCACGTGGAAAACAAGATCGATCGATTGATGACGTTTTTTAGTTTATATTTTTAGGAAAAATTTAATTGTAAGGAATTTTGCACATTAATACGTGTATTCATTAAATATAATTGATCTGAAAGTAAATTTTATTGAAAATAATGCTAATTTAAATTTAGAATATGAAGATAACATCATTAATACGTAAATTTGCTTATACATAGCAAAATTCATATTTTTATATGTTTTATGGTATTTTATATAATTAAGAAATATTATTATTATTAATAGGTAGGGCACCCTAGAAATATGGGAAGGATACAAAAGGAAGGTGGCTCAACAAGGAAAATGATCTATACACAAAACATTCTACAACATATTACACAATAATTTATTAAAAGGAGGGGTATTTTTATAAAACATATTATAAAAGTAACAGTATTTTACAAAAATATCCTTATTTTATAATATCATTGTATAATATGTTATAGAATGTGTTGTATGTGTATCATGACTCTCTCAACAAACATCATGGCAATTGTTACAATGCAGAAAACAAAAGAAAAAAAAAAAGAAAAGAAAAATCAAGCCAATAAATTAGTCACATCCCATTTCTTGGTAAAAATGTCAAGAAAAGGCAGCTATATATGATGAAAATTGCAATTGATTCATTGGCTAATTTGATTTGTAAGAGAAAATAGGGAAAATGGGTCCAACATTTCTAGAGTTTTGGTTAATTTGGTTTTATGATGTTAGTTTCCAACATTTTGATATTCAAACTTATTCCATTTTGTATTTCTTAACATATTTTTAGCAATTTTTGTACAATAAAATACATCAGTTTGTAAGTTTGTATATATATATTATAAACTAAACATTTGTCTTTCTCCAATATTCTTTCATATTTAAACATTCTTTTTTTAGCTTTTTACAATGCCAAAAGAGTTTTTTTTTTCTTTTTTCTTTAAAAGAATTCTAAAGTCAAAAAAATTGAAAATGAGTTTTTAAAACCAAACCAACCCAAAAGCAATGAGAGTGTTGGACCTATTTTCTTCCTTTTAATACATACCAAAAAGGGGTTGTACGTAATATGTCAAGAGAGAGAGAGAGAACAAAATTAGAAATGGAAATTTCAATCTGATGGATAAAAAGGGGTAAAGAATAAAAAGGTTTAATTTGTTCTACTTTTCTCCACTACATGACAATGTAGCATTAATTGAAATGGTGTTTCTTAATCTACAGCTATTGAATATTGTGTATAGCAGTAGATAATCTGTCAAAATCATGCTATTAATAGATCCCTTTCACATGACTCAATAAGAGGAAGGGAGAAAGTCGGACGTAGCCCAAATCCAATATGGTTTTTAGGCAATATAAGGGATGTGTTTCACACCACCAATTATATAGATGACTTGCAATGAATAAAGGGGCGGCACTAGTTGCCTTGGAGACACTCTAATGCTAAAGTCAGTATAACAATATGAAAGTAAGTGTTTAAATTAATAAAGTATTTGTTACTTCTTGTAAGCTATTTATAGATATTTTTCTTTAGAATGATAGAATCTAATTTGTCTTGTGAAGATTTTTCCTTTTAAGAGTCTAAGTCTATTTTTTATTAGGAGTTTGAGTCTATCTCATATTAGGAGTCTGAATCTCTTCTTGACTTTATCTCTTAGCTAAAATTGTGAGGTCCCAAATATCATTTCTAGTTACCCCACTAATTTTCTTTGTGCTGGCACATGGAAAATTAAATATTTTTCATTCTTTGCACGTGCCTTTTACCCCGCTAGCTTGTGGGCACCTACTTGCTTTTGTTTTCTCCTACCCCGCTGAGGATCCAAGCTAGTTAGTGCGTGTGGATGTCTTCACTTCCTTTTGGTTAGCTAACAGTTGGTTGCACCGTGAATAAGGCTTAACCCTTGGTGGCTCGACCTTTTGGTTGTCTTGGGAATCTTCAAGTCAACCGTGATGGAGGTAACTTCCAAAAAAAACAATACTGGTAGTTGTGCTCAGTGATCATTTTTTGTTTTCGGTGGCCTTAGTGGATTTCGCCCTAGATTGTATTTTTGTTGGTATTTTTTCGTTTTGATGTGGATGTAAGAGTTTATTTATTTGTGTGAATGTTTGCCTGAGAGATTGTTTATTGTTAGCGAAGAGTGACTATTTTTGTTTATTGGTTTTTGGTGTGTATTTTTGTGATCGTTTTTGTTTTTATTGATAGTAGTGAATTTTTTGCCCATTGATGTAAAATGTTGTTGGTGTTTGTTGATAGTAACCTGAACTTAAGTGGTCAGGGAGCCCGTCGACTCCCTGAATCCACATTAGGCGGTTGTCGAACCAGTCAATTCGTTCTCGAAGGAAACCTGTGCAAGGTGGTTGTGGAGTTCGGTGGCTCATTCCATAAGGTAACTTGCTGGCGGCGATTGTGGCGTGAGCATAAACACTCGGTGCTTGCTGGTGAAGATCATTACAAGGGTTGTGGGGTTTGCTAACCTTCATGCCCTTTCTGGTTGTACCGCGAATATATAACTTGACTTTTAGTGCTAATTGTTGAGAGGGATGTGGGGTCTTCTAACCTCCACGCCCGTTTTGGTTGCATCACGAGTATGTAACTCGACTTTCAATGGTTAACTGTTGAGAGGGTTGTGGGGTCTTCTGACTTCCACGCCCTTTTCAGTTGCACTACAAGTATGTAATTTGACTTTCAGTGGCTAATTGTTGAAGGGTCGTGGGGTCTACTAACCTCCACGCCCTTTTTTATTGCACCGCGAGTATGTAACTCAACCTTTAGTTGCTAACTATTGAGTGCACCGCAAGTGTGTAACTCAACTTTTGATGGCTCACTGCTGAGTGTACCACGAATATGTAACTCGACTTTTGGTGGCTAACTGTTGAGTTCACCGTGAGTATGTAACTCGACTTTTGGTGGCTGACTGTAGAGTGCACTACGAGTGTGTAACTTAATCTTTGGTGGCTAACTATTGAGAGGGTCATGGGGTCCTCTGATCTCCACGCCCTTTTTGGTTGCACCACGTCTTGAGAAGTTCTCACGAAAAAAAATAGATAAGTGTAATATAAATTACAAGTTTGAAATTTGTAAACCTGAGCCATCCCGCTAAAGTGTGGTGAAGGCCGGCGATACATGGACGATGCCCGCGAGTAGCCATGCCTTGGCACTGGCAGTGACATAACCACATCCACTTTCCACGGAGACCTTAGTTTGGTTGCATGGTGGATATGTCAGTTTTGTTGCTCGCTGAGAGGCGTTGGTCTTGTTGTTCACGAGTTTAATTACTTGCTGAGGGGCGCGGGTCTTGTTATGTTGGCCGCGGCGTTGCAGTGAAGTTATGGTTTCGATCTGTTGGGTGCAGCGGTTCTCCAAAAAGTCTGTGGGCACACGGCTTCGATATGCAACAGTTGCCAACATTGTGCGTCCCTGCACATTGCAGATTTTACGTGGGACATGCATGTACGTGCATTTTGGCCGATACCACCAACCATACGGATGACCTGCAACGAATCAAGGGGCGGCACTGGTTGCCCATGGGACACTTCGATGCTAAAGTCAGTATAGTAATATGAGAGTAAGTGTATAAAGTAGTGAAGTAATTAAGTGAAGTATTTGTTACCTCCTGTAGGCTATTTATAGAGATTTTTTCCTTAGAGTAATAGAATCTAATTTGTCTTGTGAAGCATTTTCTTTTAGGAGTTTGAATTTATCTCTTATCAAGAGTCTGAGTCTACCTCTTATTAAGAGTTTAAATCCCTTCTTAACTTTATCTTTCAACTAAAATTATAGAGCCTAAATATCCCTTGCAGGCAAAGATCACTGTTTGATTTTGTCAACAAATCAGATATATAATTCTTTTGATTGCTCGAAAAGCAGTTTTGTCATTTTTCTTTTCTTAGCACCATTTATTAATTTCGATCATTATTACAAAGACTTTCACATTCATGATCATTATGCATCATGCCCATGTGGGTGGGTTGAAAAACTTTTTGGCTTGTCTACCTCCCACAGCTTGTTATGTTTTCCTGCCATCAATCCTTGCCACCGTATTGAAAAAACAGTGGGATCTTGAAATGATTTATAATTTTTAACTTTGTTCTATTTCTCAGCTTAAAAGGCTATATATATTACAAAAAAATATTATAATTGGGTTTACTAACAGAATTTTGATTAACAAAATTACAATATTACTTGCCACGCTCTAACCTACTTTTATCTCATTTTGTAAAATCTGACATTTTTATCATCTTTATTTTTTAAAAAAGATTAATGGGTAATGACACATCATCATAATAGCATGAAAGGGAAATGAAGATAATATGTTATATGGATAAATTCTTCTTAAAAAATATATGACAAATTATGCTAATTAATTCAATAGTAATCTCTTTTAGAAAACAAAAAAAATTATGTATAGTTATTTTTACGGATTCTTTGTGCACTTCACTAATGTAATTGGCTGCGTTATTTTGGCCAATCACATCAACGAAGTATTTCTTCAGCGAAGTGCTCAAGAAATACGTAAAAGTAATTGTATGTAGGGACAGAGTAAAAAAAATTATTTTTTTAATAAAAAGAATCATATATGATTTTTCCCAATTATAGTTCATTTTTGTAAAGATATAAATTTTGGCATTTTGCATCCTAGCACTAGTAGGATGAATTTGAGGTTCGTTAAATATTATTTTCACCATAAATAATTATTCTCTTTCAATAAATAATGAAAAATTCATTATTACTTGTTTTCTTGTTATTGGCGGCGTGCGATTATAGGCTTTGCATTTAAAAAAAATAAAAAATAAAAAACAATTCGGTATAAATAATAGAAGTTAAAAAAATTATATTAGCGAACCGATTGGTAAACTACACATTCCATATAGTTTATAATATTATATAGTTAAATTTGGTTTGGTTATTAAGTACACCTAATTGGGACATTCAGCTATAGCACATCCTCGTGTTTCGTGAAAACAAGAAATTGCAAAATTATCATTATCGAAAGAAACACAAAAGAATATAATAACGTATAAAAATAATGGTATATAGCGTAACTATCACACAATATTTTTAAAAAATAATCCGATTTATTATTAAAAGATTAATTTTTTTTAGTAATAATAGATTATGTCATAAAGTTTATAAATACTGTGCAATTACTTTAAAAAAAGTGAGCAAATAAGATATTTAAATAAAAAAATTAATTTTTTATTAATATATCTTACTTTTTTTTAAAATGATGCATTTACGCATTCCATGATTGTATTTAATATTATTCTTTTTCTTCATGTGAATTCTGTATTTACTCATTTTTTTTAAAATGATTATACAGCGCTTACGCATTCTATAACTGTAAATATAATTTTTCAATTTAAAAATAAGTACGAAGAGATATAAAAATAAATGCATAAATTGACATATTTTTAAATAATATTTTATATCTACTAATTTCTAATAAAAAAAGGTTATAATCTAATGTGTCTCATCAATTTACGTCAGTACGTGATATTTATGAATGAAATTATGAAAAATTTTAAAATAAGATAAAATGTTTTCAACTCATCTCAACTTAAACTTTAGAATGTAAAATTAATGAGAGAAAAATAATTATATAAAGTGAGTTTCACGAAAATTTATCTATTTATATTTGTTTTTTTTTAATAAAAAAGAGGATGGAACCTCCATAAATTTTATTACCCCTCACTTATGGAGAGGAAAATCTTAAAAAACTTAACAAACAAAACAAAACAAAACAAAAGAAGCTTCCCCCCTACCAATA
>QEOT01009627.1:9859-48488 GCA_003123785.1 Pterocarya stenoptera
TCAGAAATAATAGTTGCAGTTATGAGTGCGCAAGTGTCGCACAATCACTTTGAAAAAAGTGAATATATACAAAATCCACATAAAAAATAATAATAATAATAAACATCACTCTTTTTCAAAGCAATTGCACGGAAGTTGCGCACTCCACGACTACACGTAGCATTATTATTATTATTATTATTATTTCAAACCCACTAAAGGATTGATTTTACCATTTAACGGCAGCGTTTGGTTGCTTGTGCAAGAAATTCTTCTCATTAGGAAAATCAAGTGGTTTGTGCAGACATGGTCGTTCTGTTTCATATTAGAACTTTGATTTCAATTTTTTCATTTTGGAGGTACCGTCCTCATCCTTTCAAAAAGTCTTTTTCTTTTCGTCTAATTTGTTCTTCTTATCTAAAGAATTTTTGTCTGTAAAGATGTAGTTGCTTACTCAGCGATCAATGCGAATCAATGGTCTTGCTCTAGGAAGCTAGGCAAGAAAAGGAAATGAAAACAAATAGGTCTGTGCTAGTTTCTTTGCAATAATTACGAGGTTCATTGAAGGTCTGTGTTAACCTTTGTAACCAAAATTTAAAACAATTTCATTTTATTTCCAGGAAATGGCCTGGCTTGTGCCAAGAGAAACGAAAGCATGACATGGGATATGATCAAAGATGTTTGGAGTCGGGTTAAATCACACAAACCAGAAAATGTTATTGATGCTTTGGAAAACAATGAAAATTTACAAACCAAATAATTAATTTTTATTGCGCAAGGCTAAGCTTAATATGGTAAAGAGCTTGAGAGAAAGATCAGCGCTTCAGTTGATTGTTAAGGCTCAAGGCAATGCTACATAGCGGATCGAATAAGTTTCTCAAATTAGCGAGTGGAGACTGGCGGCCTAGATCCTTGAAACCTTCATCACACGTAAGAGCATCGTTCATGGCGGCCGTGACCCATGTTTCAACATCATCATACCGTTTAGACTCCAAGGCAGTGAGGCAATCATCAAGCTGATCAATTGCATCTTCGTAGTTCTGAAAGCAATCCAACAGACGTTGGTGAACAACCTCGTCAGATGTTTCCTCGTCCAGCTTGGTGATGTAGTTACGTATGTTGGTGGCATTGGTTGCTGCCTGTTTTATTGCCACAATGGCAAGGCCATGAACATCATCAGCCTCGATGCCCTCAGTGTCCGATTCAAGGTTGTATCTGCAAAGGTCTTTGTGCAAAGTTTGATCACAAGCTATGGGGATTAAATCTGGTATTTCACTGTTAGCAGCTAGAATTTTGTGTTGGCAGAGAGTTAAAAACAGCAAAAAGAAAAGCTTTGAAATGGGTTTCATGTTTTCACTAGCTAGAAAGAAAGCTTTTTTTTTTTCTTGTATGTTGAAGATAGAAGAGGATAATGAATGTGAGTTATTACAGTAAGAAATTAACAGTAGGGAGAATGTTATGGTCTTTCTTAGTAGCTATTGTCAAAGGATATATACATATATATATATATATATATAAAGAAAAGTACTACTGTTTATGCGGTCTCTTTGGGCTTCCTGTGGACAGTAGGAGTTGGCTTAAATTAGGAGGGGTTTGAAGTTTGAACCATCCAGTCCCGTGTATGTGCCAAAGACTTTTTCAACTTCAGTTTATCATTAGACGTTACTCTTTGGAACATTCTTTTTAATTTGCTCTTTTGTACAATATCCACACCACCGTCTTCAAATTATCGTATCATTAATTAGAATCATCTATAAACATTGCACATTATTGGTACGTACGTGTTTTGGCATGGCAAAACATGCATGGATAAGCGTATTGAAGCATTTTTAAAACATCATCAATTGTATCGAAACAAATAGTTCATCAAGGGCCACAATAATATAATATCTTACTTAAATCAGAATGTCAACAAGGAATCTTCCGATTAAAACCACAAATTTGAAACCCAAATCGGCAAAATGGATGAAATCTCGAGCTTGAAACGAGTGCAGACTCTACAAGAGCATCGAGCAATGGCGAGTGAGAACGGCGCTATAGCGTCCGAGTGAGACAAGTTTGTGACTTTGAATTTGTAGAATTGAAATTAGCAAAGAGAATCCGGGTTTGACGGCAGCTTGTAATTGAGGCTTCAATTTGAGTTAATTTGGAGTACCAAAGAAGCACCTTCCTTTATCTGTGTCAGAAAATAGTGACTGAAATAATGCGAAATGATCAACCAAGAGGTGGCGACATGTAAAAGCCAATAGAAATGGAGTAAAGTTTGATTTGAGGTTGTGTTTGTATAGTGAGTTCATCCCAGTTATTATGGGAATAATAGTAAAAAATAATAAAAAAATATTAAATAATAATAAAAATTAATAATAAAGTAATGAATCCCCTACCCAAACTAGCCCTTAGTATTATGTAAGTGTCTTGTATATTTTTTTTAAAAAGAACGAGATTTACTATTAAAAAATTATTTTTTATGTAAATCTCATATTTACTCATTTTTTTTAAAAGAAATACGCAGCACTTACATACTCCATGCAAATATCATTTCTCATAAAGATGAGTGGCATAAGGATGTTCTTTTTTCAAAATTTAGAGCATCATCTTGTATGTCTTACATGTGAGAAATGATACAGGGCGTTTCGTTACATAAAATCTTTCATTATATTTATAAATAGTAGTTAAATAATTTAAATTAAAATAATTTTATTAGGTTTAGGAAATGATAATGCTACACTTACCGAGGATAGCCACCGAAAGTTCCTACCAACATGCAAAATTGTTTTTTCCAAACATCTTTTAAACCCCTTAAAACATTTTTTTTTTTTAAATTGCAAACTCATTAAAAAATACTTTCTTAACCATTAAGTAAAAAAATAATGATAGGTTTTGTCAGTGGCTTTCATCGATGGAAATATCAAAAAAGAAAAAGTTGAATAAAAATATTTTTGATATTTTGTTTAGGAATTTAGAAAAATTATAATAATTAAGTAATTATTATATGGAAATTTTAAACATTTGAAATTGAAAATGTTTTTTGTTTAAGTGATGTTTAGGAAAAAAATATTTAAGAATACTTGAGAATAATTGTATTGTCAAACGAACCCTCACAAATAGGTTCTATAAAAGTAAACCTATAAATTACTGTATTTTGATGTGTTACATTAAATTGTAAAATTATTTTATTATAAAAATTGATCTAACGTATCATATGAAATCATATTAATTTATAAATTTATTTTTATAGAATCTCTTTACGATTATGGCTCTTATCTTTACATACCATTATGATACGAAATTAAAGGCTAACGTGTTGACATCTTATTGGATGGTACACAGTTGAATTTAGGATATGCTTGAGAATGAGATGAGATGAGATAAGAAATCAATAAATAGTAGAAAAATAATTTGTAAATTGTAGTGAAATAATTTAAGTTATAATATTTTATGAGATTTTAGAAAATGAGAGAAAACAAAATTGAAAAAAAAATTATATAAAGTTAAAATATAATTTTTTACTATTATATTTGTTTTGAGATTTGAAAAAATTAATTTTTTTTTTAAATTTTAAAAAACTTGTAATGATTAGATAAAAATAAAAAATAAAAAATAAATATTTAAGTAGAAAAACTCCAAACCTAATCACCTGTTTGTATTATTGCAATATCTTGTTTGTTTTTAGAAATAAAATAAGTTGAGATGAAAGCTAAAAATTAAATAAAATATTATTAAAATATATTTTTTAAATATTATTTTTATTTTAAAATTTAAAAAATATATAATTATTTATTTTATTTTATATAAAATTTTAAAAAAATTATAATAATAAGATAAAAAAAAAACAAACGAGATCTAACGGGATCCATAACAGTCATTTGTCTCGCAAAGCCGAATGCTGCCATTACCTAAACGGTACGGCAAAGAGAGTTATTTTGTCACTCAGCAGCCCTTTCAGACTTTCGGTGCACTGCATTTTGTCGTTTGTACTGTAGCATTATATTCACGTGAACCTACAGCCCTTTGCCTTGGAAAGACGGAATAGGTTTACCTAAAACCAGATCCGTGAAATCTTCCGTAGCACTGCATTAACGCTATTGAATTAATTTTTGCATCAGTCTACACACCATATATCATAATTTTTTTTATTTATTTTTCTTATTAAATGTGTATTATATGAATAATAAATAAAAAAATATAAATATTTCAAGAAGACTAGAATAAAAAAAAATTAAAAAAAATAAAAAACAATTCGATGTGTGGTGTGTAGGTTGATGCATAGTAATACTCTAACTCCATTATATTGGAATCATCAAATAAGTATTATACTTAAAATTTAATGAATTTGTATTTAAAATATACTAACTTTGAACTACAATTAAAAAAAAAATTAATTGTTTATATTCTATAATTATTATTTTATTTATTTAAATTATTATTTTTTAATTTGTGACTTAAAATTAAAAAATAATAATTTAAGTATCAAATTAAATTTTTAATTAATATATAATTAGTAATTAATATATAATTAGTATAATTGTAAAATATAAAAAATTAATTAATTAAAAATATTATTATTAAAAAATAATATTATATTATTATTTTAACTAATTGAATTATTTTTAAAGAGATAAAAATATGTTATTTTCGTCAAATTTAACATTTAAATTTGATAAAACCAATGCATTGTTCTTAATGACGTTCGTATACACCTCTCTTTTAAACTTCTTGCAACTTCAGCTCAAAAGGAAAAGCAAGGAGGAAAAAAAAGTTTGTAGGGATTAGACATGGAGGGGATAGAGCACAGAATTGTAAGCGTCAATGGCATTAGAATGCACATAGCAGAAAAAGGACAAGGCCCCATCGTTCTGTTCCTCCATGGCTTCCCTGAGCTTTGGTACTCCTGGCGCCACCAGATTCTGGCTTTAGCTTCACTTGGATACCATGCTGTAGCACCAGACCTTCGTGGCTTCGGCGACACTGAAACTCCAACCTCCATATCCGACTACACCTGTTTTCACATCGTCGGAGACCTTGTCGAGCTCATTGATTCTCTGGGTGTGACTCAGGTTTTTCTTGTGGGCCAAGACTGGGGAGCCATTATCGGTTGGTACTTGTGCATGTTTCGGCCGGAAAAAGTGAAGGCATTCGTGTGTCTTAGTGTTCCTTTCGGGCCGAGAAATCAACATATGAAGCCGGTGGAGAGCATGAGAGCTTTCTTTGGAGATGATTACTATATATGCAGATTTCAGGTTCTTAATTATTTTACTTGCCTAACCAACTAACCGGATATGGCTTGTATTTTGATTTTAGTCATTTTTCTCCCTTCTTGGTATCAAACTATTTTAGAAGTAGAGAAATCAGGTGGGTAATAAGAGAAATGCTATGCATCAGCACTATTCACTTCAACACTCTATCCCTATGATTTTTTTTGTTTCAAGTGAAAGCTTTGTATGTCCCATGATCTGGTTTGCTAGGATATCTTGCTCGAGGATTTTAGGTAAAGCATAGCGGTTGATACAGATGGCATTCATAATGGTAAGAAATCGAGTGTAACCACAACCAATGATACTTTGATATTGCCATACTTACATGTTGCAGGCACAAGGAGAGATTGAGGCTGAGTTTGGTCAATTGGGCACGGCAAATGTACTCAAACGCATTTTCTCTACTCGCAGACCGGGTCCACCCTCCTTACCCAAAGGAGATGCCTTCGGGATCGGTCCCGACACTTCAGCTACCTTGCCCTCTTGGCTTTCAGAAGAGGAGTTTAGTTATTACACTACCAAATTTGACCAGAAGGGCTTCACTGGAGGATTGAACTACTACCGAGCCTTGGACCTGTACGTACTTCGAAATTCTAGGAAAATGTTTCTTGGTCTAACTATAAAAAATTCTCTTTTGATAGGTAGAACAAGAGATCTTGAGTTCTTGGTCTAACTATCAAATATAAGCATGAAAACTTAAATGCTGGCATTCCTTATTTATCTTGCAGAAATTGGGAGCTCACGGCACCATGGAATGGGGTGCAAGTAAAGGTACCAGTGAAGTATATTACAGGGGAGTTGGACATGGTGTATACAACGCCAGGAGTGAAGGAGTACGTGCACAACAATGGTGGTTTCAAGAAAGATGTGCCCTGTCTGGAGAAAATTGTTATCATGGAAGGAGTAGGTCACTTTATCAACCAAGAAAGAGCAAAGGAAACCAATTCTCACATCTATGACTTCATCACAAAGTTCTGAGCTGCTTTATTATTTGTATTGAGCTTTGTTCCTGTTAGTTTATTTGAAATTCAGTCTGTCACCTCCAATTGAAGCTTAATGGTTGAGTAAACCTACAAATATAATCTATCACGCAGCTGTGTACTAATATGGATCCATATTGCAGATATTTTGTAACACCCTGCTCCCCATAGTTATGAATAAAATCATTTTTAGAAGTTTTCAGAAAAATCGATATGCTACTACCGAACTTGACTTTAAAATATTTTTTTATAATTGTGTTAGATACAAAGATTCTATAAAATTGTTCTTTATTAAAAATACTGGAATTATAAGAGGGAGTGTGCGAAAGCATTTATTAAATTTCTCAAAATCTGTATTATAAAAATCATAATTTAAAATCTTAGTATATGATTTAGGCCATTGTCACGCCTCTTTGGATTAAATCTTGTCTCGTAGCTCTATTTTCATAAATATTCTTACTTGGGGTGCTTTGAAAATATAAAACAAATTAAAATGAGTCAAAGACTTAAGAAATCAATCATAATGTAAACATACATAATATAAGGTTTTTAATAAAATATTTCATATTGAGAATTTGAAATCATGATTGCTCATAAATATGCTAATGACATGCATGACTTGGAAATAATTCTGGTATATTGACTAATCTGAGTTATTTGGCATATCTGACTTGTCTAACTAGCCAACTATAACCACTCGACCCAATAATTTTAATATTGATAATTGTTATTAGGCCTAAATTATATATAAGTGGTCATAATGGATAAGCCCACGAATTATAAATTATTAAGGTTGATTAGGAATTTTAATTAGGTTCAATAACTACGTTAAATTTAATTTATTATTTATTGAACGAGTTAGACTTTAGAATTTAAAGATTTTCCATTAGAAATCTAATTCAATTTAAAATAATTACTAATAGAAGTCCCCTACATAATCTCAGTCAGTGCCAATCCTATATTGAATAAACTACTGGATTATGTTTTTAAAAAAATTCTAGCGCTCGTTGATTACTGACACAGCCCAAATTTAACTCTACATCACCCTCTCCCAATTTCTTTATATACTTATTCCCTTCCCTGCTAAATCCCCAAGCCGCAACATCAAACTCATCCACACAACCCAGTTTTCCTACCCTCTGAATTTCTCTTTCATAGCCACCAACCACCTTAAATAATTAGCAAGAACACCCAGTGTTTATGTAAATTACGTGCCTATTTTATAGGTGGTTGATTATGTGCCAGAAATATTAGATTGGTGCTACGAGATAAGTAGTTTGATCATAAATTATAAATAAAATAAAAAGGGCGGTAATGTACTTCCACAAAAACTCTTCCGGTGGAAAAGGTAAAGTAAAACAAGCTGGAAAAGATAAAAAGTAGCAATTGAAAGCTAAGAGCACTAGCCAAATTGAAGGCTAAGAGCACTAGTGAAATGGCAATTTCTAGTTAAATTTTGACTAAGTAGTTTAAAAGTAATCTGTATTGGAGTTGTTAAAATTTCAAGGCTCCACTTTTAAATTACAATAAATTCATCACTTTCTTCAAATTTGACCAGCCACTATTCATCTCTAAAATAATATTTTACTCTAAACATATTTCCAATTGCTACTATTAGATAATTAGGTTGAGGAAGAAAATAATTAGGAAACAATAATTTTAAGTAAAACTTAAATTATTAATTAATATATAGAGTGCATTTACAAAATTAAAAAAAAATAAAAAATTATTATTAAAATATCTAATATTATATTATTATTTTGATTTTTGGATGGATCGTCTAATATGGATTGGGTTTTACTACACAACCTCCACCACACTCCACACTCCACCTTTTTTTAATTTTTTTTAATTTTTTAATATTTTTTAAAAAAAAATTGAGTTTATTCCTTTTAAAATATTTCAAATTTTTTATTCACTATTCATATAAAAAAATTTTGATAAAAGAAAAATATAAAAAATATAGAGTGTAGAGTGTGGGTGAAGAATAGAAAGTTGAGAATAATTTTTTATATGGATTAACCTCTCTAATGATTTTGACTTTAACCAAAATCTCAACTTTTAGTCAAATTTTAAATTCGAAATCCAAGCTTAGAAATCAAACATTTGAAATTATTATTCTGTGAGAGGGAAAGGTGAGAGAAAGAGAGCAACTAAGGATAGGGAGCTCACCGAGAGGATGAAACCGTGCAACAAATTGAACTCGAATCGAAGGGTACAGACTACAGTGGGGCAGCAGGTCACCGGTCGGAATAGAAGGCAACGGATATGGGTGGTGACTGGCCGGTTGTTTCTGGGTGTCTTCCAGCTATTTCCAGCGAGCTGGATTTAGTTGAGGATTTAATGATTTTTTTGAAATAACAAGAAGAAAAGGGAAAGATGCTCATAGAGAAATTTGGCAGAGTGCTAACAAATTCGAGTAGGACTTGTCAGCACCCTGTCAAAAACTTGGTCGTGACATTTGATCATCCAAGAAGAGAATTGTGCATGAAACTTAATAAGTAATGATTTTAAATTAAAATAAAATTCTAATAACCGATCTTTAAATTCTAAATAAGATTTAACCTAATTATTTAGTCTAATTACAAATCATAATCAACCTTAATAATTTATAGTTATCACCCATTAAGAATAGATTTGGAGAATGAAATGAGAATTTTTAATTTTAAATAAAAATTTAAAATATTATTTTTTAATATTATTATTATTTTAAAATTTAAAAAAAAATCCAATTAATATTTTAAAAAAATAAATTATTTATTATATTTTGTATGAAAATTTAAAAAATATGTAATTATGAGATAAAAATTTTGTATTTTATCTTGGTATCCAAACCTGCCCTCAATATAATTCTAAGCACAATAATTTTTTGGGTATGCTTGTAACGTTGAGAAGCACATACTTGCCTTATCAATGCCACTTGGATTCCCCAGGAGGCCAGTGCCCCCAAAGACCTAATAAAGCACGCAGGATTAGTGGAGGAAGTAAAGAAGGGGGCTCAAAATCAGGTGGTAGCTCAAGTGACCAAACAAAAATATCCAATAATAATTAACTATTCCGCACCAAATACGGTCGGGATTGATGATGACCTGTGATGAATCATTATTTCGGAAATGTATTGAACCAAACGTGAATATCCAAGATAAAACAGTCTTTCTTACTAATAAAAAAAAAAAAACGTAATATCCAAGATGCCCTATCTTGATACATTTGAGACAAGACACTGTAAAACAAGAGAAGTCTTCAAGTACCAAGCATCGAAAGATCATTGTCCATAGTGCATATCACAATAACGATGCCAAACAACCGCCAAAACACAGGTACCTAATAGTCTAGCAAAAATTTGAATTACCATAGTAAGAAATAACATTTCTTCCCCAACAACTACTAAAATTAACTCAAACCCTAAATCCCTTGCTGTTCCTCCTTCCTCTGGCCCTCTCAAACTTCCTCCCCTTTGATCGGACATAGGGCTTGGAGTGGCTGTGTGGCACACCAGGAGCGGGACCAAAGTGTTTCACTGCTTCACGTGCATTCTTTGGGCCTCTGAGAAGAACCTGCATCATAGATTATGTTTAAATACAATAGGAGTGGACCACTCAAACATTGTTCTGACTGACTTGGAAGAACTTACAAGTAATCACATAATCTCCCTACAAAGAATAATGTGTTTCTCATGTACACCCCCCCCCCCCCTTTTTTCTGTACTTGGGCAATACTCATCTGTTATTTTCCCATTATGTAAATGATGACTACCTTGAACAATAGACTCTCGTATATATGTATGTATGTATATATGGGTTGAATGTCATAACGCCTTCGTTTGTTAAGACTCCACAATTTTCCAACATAATGGATGGGATATCAAATTGTGATTGTTAAAAGGCATGACTAGAGAATCATCATATACACAATATAGAAAGAAGACAATGTTGCCAGCTCTCTTTAACCAAAACGAAATCAATGCAAAAGGGGACGATTTGCAATTTCAAATTGTCTCAGCAAACTTTTAGAACATTTGTTAATCCTTGAGCTTTAATAACAAGATTCTAAGCTATATCCAAGCACAGGGGAGCAGCGACAGCCTGAACTAATTCAAAAGTGTAGCAACTAATTATGGCATCAAAGTCAATACCGTGTTCTGGCCCAGTGGAGCCCTCAGAGCCAATTGGTCAAACGTCAAGCACTCACCACCAGCCTTCTCAATTCTTGCCCTAGCCGTCTCAGTAAATCTCAGTGCTGTAACCTTCAAGCACGGAACTTCATAAACCCGAATATCATCTGTCACAGTCCCCACGACCACAGCAATCTTACCCTCCTATAAGGCAAACCACAGATGCAACAAAATTAAAACCCATGATTCATGTTTTCTAACTAAAGTGCATCAAAAAAGTACAAACCTTTCCCTTCATGAAACGGATCAACCTAGACAGAGAAAGTGGTGGCTTGTTGACTTTGCTCATGAACAACCGCTTGAGAATCACTGCATTGAACTTACTGCCGGTTCTCCGAACAAGGAACCGGTAAAGCTAATCATGTAGCATCAAGTCAGACAGACTATAAACATATGCAAAAAGATACAAACATTCATACAGGAACATTACAGGCGCAAGCATTTGGCTTGGAGGTCACTTTTTGAACATCTCAAGAGAACAACTTTATGAGAAGGAAACATAATTTTTTCTGATAAGTAAAAAAAATACGGCTGAGAGTCAAATCCACGGATTTGACAATATTCAAACTCTTAGCTCAGAAAATTATAAGTCGAAAAGACGAACGTGCCCACTGCGATGCCTCACTCTTAAGAGTCCCATATTGGGTAAGAGAAGTTTGAAAGAGAATAATCATCACTTTTTTTTACAAGTAAATGTAGGGCAATCCTATCGCTTAAGCTGCACAAAACTAGAGCAGCAAAGCGGCCATAGTAGCCCCCATAATTGCTAATGTTCGCCTATCACACTATTGTGCGCCACGATTTGTAACAGAAACCTCTCCCGTGGAATACCACGCCACCCCTTCCTCAAGAGGGAAGCGCTCGGCCTTAGGCGTTGTTAAAAGTGCACATAACTAAAAAATAACTCAAATTATGATGTCTATGCCAGAGTTAGCTCTCCGAACGCAAACAACATTGGGTCTGCTTTAATACTTTCCGAACACATCAAAACTACATCAGGGGACATCATCCGTTCGCAAGAAACTAAAACACACATATACATGATACAGACGAGCATATGCACACTCATACTGAAATCAACACGTGAGCATGTGTGTGCGAGCGTATAGGTAGGGTTCGGATAGACCTTGACGAGGAGTTTAAGGTATATATCATCGGATTTCGGAGCGGTACGCTTGGACTTCTTGCTCTTACCTCCTGCGACTAGATCGATACCCTACCCGGAAATGAAACATCCACGCAGTCAGATTAGTATTATAAGAATTAGAATCACAGAGAGAGAGAGAGAGAGAGAGAGAGAGAGATTACCATTAGAGCTTGCTTCAGCAGACGATGGTGTGGTGTCTCTCTTGGGCGACGCCGCGACTGATGCGAGGAACTCAAAAAATGAAAGCTAGGGTTTTGAGAGGCTTTTATCGCGTGTTATCGGACAAGGGAGCAGTATTGGTCCTCATAGAGCATCAGATCTTTGAACGACACGTGTTTGTGGAGAAAAATAATAAAAGACATTGTTTGGGGATTTACAAGGAATCTAGTCTAAGGTTTGTTTAGATTCTCAACTCATCCTAACTCATCTCAACTTATCATTACATTTTTTTCAAATCTTAATATAAAATATAATAATTAATTTAACTTTTTTAAATTTTAAAATAATTTTAATATTAAAAAATAATATTCTAACAATATTTTATCATCTTAACTCAACTCACTTCAATATCCAAACACACCTAAGACTCCATAGACTCCAACTCTAGGAAGTTTACAGACTGGTCCCTTTTTACTTGTGAGTTCTCATTTTACTCCCCAAAAAAGAGAAGTAATTTTTTTTTAGGGCTTTTGCTACAACTTTAATATTTAATATATATGAAAAGAATCCTATGGTTTTAGGTGAATTTCTCAAACAATATTGATAATCAAATCCACATTTTTGTGTTTATTTTTATTATTTTAAGTAAATCCTAAAAATTAGGACCTTTGAAAAGCTGAAAAAATAGAGGAAAATAATAGTTGAGAAGATTATGTTTTTTTTTTCTTTCTTTCTTGTAAAGTTTCTCCTTAAGGTAAGATGAAGCTTAATTTTGATGGTGCATTATTTCATTCTTCTTGTCAGTTGGTATTAGTGTTATTGTACGAGATGATCATAGAGTTGTTTTGATTGGCGCTGCAAGCCGTAAGGAGTTTGGTATTTTTGAAGTTGATGATATAGAAGCTTTAGCAGCTTTGAGGAGTTTACAGTTAATATTGCATATGGGTGTATCTCGTCTGATTTTAGAAGGAGATTCGTCAACTATTGTTGAAATGATTCGTTCAAGAGATATTAATCTATATAAGCAAGGGCCTCTTATAGCAAGTTTTCTTCGTTATTTTAACTCATATGATGTACTTCACATTGGTCAACAAGGAAATGAAACTGCTCATTTTCTTGCTAGACATGCTTATTTTATCGATGATACGTTACAATGATGGTATTCATGTCTAGAGCTTATTCATTATAATGGTGGATTATGTACTTCTCTTCTTTATAAATGAAGGTCTACTGTTATATTAAAAAAAAAAACATAAGATCTCCTAAAACATAAGCTTTATAAGGTTCTAAGACCAAGCATATATATGTCACTACAGATACACATACATACCACTGGATTTTTTGTCTCATTACGTTGGTTTCGGAAAGATGTTTTATGCAAATCAAATATGATTATGTTTGTTATGGAAAATTTTATTGTTTATTGGGTTTTAGAAGAGAGAGAGATTGAGAATATTCCATAAATAATTTTATTGTCATTTCCATGATGCTCCAAGTAAGCATTATTAAACCTTTAGGATCCTAATAACATGAACAAATTATTTCTATTATTTTTTAGAAAGTATTTATACCAAGAAGATTTTACATCAATCACGAGTCTTGATACTAGGAAGAGGAGAAATACATTTTCCACTTTCTTACACGCTGTTTTACAAATGTATATACTAAAATTTCAACACCACACTGTTCACTCAACTCCTTGCCATTAATTCCAAGGAAAATGTTAGGGTGGGGTCCCGTTTTCTTTTCCCGTTTGACGTGGGTCTTCAACGTTGGCCTTCTTTAAAAAAGTTTTTTCTCACATTGGCTGAAACACATTCCCCCGAGTTTGGCATTCTTCTCCTTTATTTTACTTTCGTTTCTCATTAACTGAATCCCCTTCCTGCAGTGTAGTTTCTCTGTCGAACCCCTCAGTTTCTACATTGAGTTCGTCCATTCTCAACCCCATCGAGTTCGTCTTCCCTCCCCACCCCCCCTTTAATTTTTTTTCCCACGTTCGCTGAAACACATTTTCTCCCGAACTTGGCATTGTCCTCCTTTATTTTACTTTTGTTTCTCATTGACTAAATCTCCCTTCCTGCAGTGCAGTTTCTCCATTGAGTTCGTCATTCCCAGCCCCATCGAGGCTCACCCCCCCCCCCTCTCTTCCAAATCAAACTATACTACAATCAGTTAACTTTGTGAACTACAGCATACACCGAGGCCCATAAAATAATAATAAAAATTCCATGAGGTATCCTACTTCTGATCGTACTAATTCGAACCCCTTTCTTCTAGGAAAAATGCTGGTTATCAAAAAGCAAAAAACACTGAAGTCCAAAATTAAATTTTTGTGAAAATCAGACTTCGTAAAATCTAAATGCTGCGTTTCACCATGTCACTTTTATAAGCCGAAGCAATGTATTTCGTTTGCCCTCTTTTTGTTTCTGAGCAAAAAAATGCTTAGCAAATTGTCAAACATTCCTATTCCTTAACTCTGTCCAACATTTTAGGAGCAACCAACCCAAACTTAAACAATCCAAAACTGCCATTTTTTTAACTTGACTAAGACCACTCTCAACAGATTAGTTAAAAGTTAAATGATACTTTCTAATGTGAGATGAATTTAATTTTGGCTATTATCACCACATTAGAATAACTATTGTTTCATTATATAATGTTAGCAATCAAGCCACATCGTCTTCCAGCTCAGATGAAATATCAAGCAAATCCAAGTCAGCTGCACATGACAGTCCGAAACCACCTCAGCCAAAAGAATCTTCTGGAAAAAAATTGGTTGTAATTTGAGAATACTCTTACGCACAATTCTGTTTTGTACTGAGGAACTTTCTTTCTGTTGTAACAAACTTTACAACTAGCACTATGCCATCGGCACACCATGTACTCGTACAAATGCCAGAGTGATCTCGGCATATTCTTTCAATAAATAGCATCCTGTACAGAGGATGGATATCAATGAAGAGGAATATTTGAAACTCTGTTTTAGTTATCTTTTATTGTTTTCCATGGTATCACGAGCCTCTATAGACTAATGTCTACCATGGCCGACGATCTTCCTCTATTAATCACCCCACCTCCAAACACCACCTCTTCTTCCCCCCTTCTTCCGCATCTCAATCATCTAGTGTCTGTCAAACTTACAAATGAAAATTTTCTTCTCTAGCGAGCTCAGATGATTCCATATCTGAAAGGCCAGTGTTTATGTCATTTTGTCGATGGGTCAAGTTCCCCACCTCCTCCTCTTCTCTCCTCTGCCAAACCCAACCCTGTGTTTGTCACATGGAACCAAACTGACCAAATCATTCTCAGTGCCCTCATCTCGTCTCTATCTTATAATATCATTGCCCAGGTCGTTGGATATTGCACGGCTAAGGACGTTTGGGCAGCTCTAGATAGACTTTTTGCATCTCAATCTCACTCCCGAGTCATCCAGTTGCATTACCAACTTGCTACTGTGTCCAAAGGCTCTTCCTCTGTTACTGACTACTTTCGAAAAGTCAAGCATCTCTCCGATACTATGGGTGCTGCTGGAACCCCCCTCTCCTCTCCTGAATTCGTCTCCTACTTACTTGCAGGATTGAGTAGTGACTACGATGCGTTTATCACCTCAGTTACCGCCCGTCTTGATCCTTTCTCTCCAGAGGAACTATATAGTCTTCTCCTAACCCATGAAAGTCGTCTATCCCATTCTTCTCATCTGCCCCACTCTACAGATCTCTCTGCTAATTTCACATCCTCTACGCGTGGCTGTGGTAACTATCATGGAAATAATCGCGGTAATTATCGAGGCCGTGCTAGGGGTCGTTCTACTCCCTTTTCGCCCACAAATTTTACTCTGAATCCTTCACCCCACATTTCATCACTTTCTCACTGAAAATCCACCTGCCAGTTATGTGGAAAAGTTGGCCATACTGCTATAAAATGTTACTATCGGTTTGATCATGCAGTCCAAAGTGACCCTCCTCGTTCTTTTTTTGCCAACTACACCACATCGTCTCCCACCTCTGACCAATCTTGGTATCTCGATACTGCTGCTACCAACCACCTCACCTTTGACCTCACCCACCTCAACCTCAACTCAGCACACTACACCGGTATAGATCAGATTCGTATTGGCGACGGCAGTGCACTACCGATTACAAACATTGGTGATTCTGTGTTCAATACTTCATCCCGTTCTTTTTCTCTCAAACATCTTCTTCATGTTCCTAATATCACTAAAAACTTAGTTTTTGTTAGACAATTTTGCCATGACAATTTAGTTTTCTTTGAATTTCACAATTCTTGTTTCATTGTGAAGGATTCCAAGACGGGGAGACCCCTCCTTCATGGCCCCGTACGTGATGGTCTCTACATTTTTCCTCCAACACCGTCCACTTCTTCTCAAGCTCTAGTTGGTGAGCGCACTACTTCCTCTCAGTGGCACTCAAGACTCGGGCATCCATCTTTTCAAATTGTTCAACGTGTCATCTCTCAAAATTCCCTTCCAGTCTCCATCCACGATATTACTTCAATCTGTTCCGCATGCTGTCAAGCCAAAAGTTCTCAGTTGCCTTTTAGCTCTTCTCATCAGCACTCCACCAAACATCTCCAGCTTATTTACTCAGATGTATAGGGCCCAGCCCCTGTTCTTTCCCGTGATGGTTTCCATTATTATATTGCTTTTTTAGATGATTTTACTAGGTTTACTTGGTGGTTTCCATTAATACAAAAGTCTGATGTTATCTCAGTGTTTATTCAATTCCAAAAACAAGTTGAGTTACAGTTTAATTCTAAAATAATATCACTTCAAAGTGATTGGGGTGGTGAGTACCGTAAACTTCACACATTTCTTAAAAATCAGGGAATTTCACACCGCATCTCATGCCCTCACACCCATCAATAAAATGGGGCTGTGGAAAGAAAATATCGGCACATTGTAGAAATTGGCTTAGCTGTCATGGCTCATGCCTCACTACCTCAAAAATTCTGGGCTGACTCCTTCCATACTGCAGTCTATTTAATAAATCGTCTCCCAACACCTCTCCTCAATAATCAATATCCTTTTGAAAAACTTTTCTCAAAATCACCGAATTACACCTTCCTCAAAGTTTTTGGCACATCTTGTTGGCCTCACTTAAGGCCCAATAATCGCTATAAACTTGATCTTCGCTCCACTCAATGCTTATTTTTAGGGTACAGTGATTCACATAAAGGTTACAAATGTCTTCATGTTCCCTCAAATCGCATTTATTTTTCTCGTGATGTTATTTTTGACGAATAGTGCTTCCCTTTTGCAAAACTCACTCATAATTCTTCTCAACCCAGTTTTGTCTCTCTTCCATCACTTTTGGGCCCTCTTCCTTGTCCTTCACCAGTACCTCCCTCATTCATTTCATTATCCGGTTCACCTTCTAAGACCATCAACTCCCCTGGCCCACCTTGTCCTCCTAGCCACCTATCCCACAAATAAATTCCTCTCCTGTCACGAACCTCATTAACTCTCCCAGCCCATCCACTACTTCCCAATCTCTGGAAAGTTCTTCACCGTCCCTGTCACAGAAGCAACCTTCTCCATCGACTCCATTATCCTCTACTTCATCTACTCCGATTCTAACTCGTTCCAAAACCAACTCTCTTCGTAAAAAAAAATTCACCGACGGAACAGTTCACTGGCCGCCGCCATGAAGCTATCTTACCATCACCTCCCCTTCTGTTCAAGATGACCCACGAAATTTCACAGAAGCCGCCAAGCATCTTCAATGGCGCACAGCTATGGCAGATGAATTTCAGGCACTCATGCAAACCAACACTTGGACCTTGGTACCGTCTACTGGCATCAATAATCTGGTAGGTTGCAAGTGGGTTTTTCGCACCAAGAGGAACTCAGATGACACAATTGAGCGCTACAAAGCACGCCTGGTAGCCAAGGGATTTCATCAACAGGAATATATTGATTTCTCTGAAACTTTTAGTCCTGTAGTGAAACCAACTACCATTCGAACCATTCTCACCATTGCTATTACTGAAGGATGGCCCCTCAGACAGTTAGACATTAACAATGCCTTTCTGCGTGGGGACCTCCAAGAACAAGTCTACATGTCTCAACCCGTTGGATTCTCTAATCCTGACTACCCTACTCATGTTTGTCGCTTGAATAAAACCATTTATGGCCTCAAGCAAGCACCAAGAGCCTGGTTCTCAAAACTGAGTACACGGCTCCTTGAACTCGGGTTTACACAATCCCTCGCTGATCCTTCCCTCTTCTTGTATAAACACTCATCTGTCACAATTTATTTTTTGGTCTACGTTGATGATATTATAATTATTGGATCCCGTCCGAAAGCTATTTCATCAGTTCTTACCTCTCTGAGCTTGTCGTTTCCAGTCAAAGATTTAGGTTCACTTCGTTTCTTTCTTGGTCTTGAAATTCAAAAATTCTCAAATGGTCTCATTTTATCTCAGACTAAATATATATGTGACCTCCTCAAAAGAATGAATATGGACTTAGCCAATCCTATCAAAACTCCCATGGCCACAAATACACATCTCTCCCTTACTAATGGACCTGCCTTTAGTGATCCTACTCTTTACCAAAGCACTGTTGGCAGTTTACAGTACTTTTCTCTCACACAACCAGATGTGGCATTTGCTGTAAACAAAACTTGCCAATTTATACATGCTCCTACTCTCCCCCACTGGCAAGCCGTGAAGAGGATACTGAGGTACCTCAAACATACAGCCCATTATGGCCTTTACATTCGGCTAGCTTCTTCTTAAATTCTTCAAGCCTTTTCAGACGCCGACTGAGTTGGGTGCCCAAATAACAGGCGGTCTACAGGGGGCTATTATATTTTCCTTGGCTCCAATATCATCTCATGGGTCTCCAAAAAGCAACATACAGTTGCTCGCTCCAGTACCGAAGCCGAGTACAAGGCACTCGCAAATACCACTGCAGAATTATCATGGCTTCAGTCTCTCCTTCGTGAACTTGGTATTTTTCTCTCTAAGCCTCCCACCTTATGGTGTGATAATTTGGGAGCCATATATCTTTCAGCCAATCCGGTTCTCCACTCACGTACAAAACATATGGAAATTGACTTTCACTTTGTACGTGACAGAGTTGCATCCAAGACATTAAACGTAGCTTTCATTTCTTCTCGCGATCAAGTGGCTGATATCCTTACCAAACCACTACCTTCTTCTCGGTTCCTTACACTTCGGTCGAGCCTCACCATGGTTCCCTTGCTGGACTCGCGAGAGGGTGTTAGCAATCAAGCCACATCGTCTTCCAACTCAGATGAAATATCAAGCAAATCCAAGTCAGCTGCACATGATAGTCCAAAACCACCTCAGCCAAAAAAATCTTCTGAAAAACAATTGGTTGTAATTTGAGAATACTCTTACGTACAATTATGTTTTGTACCGAGGAACTTTCTTTCTGTTGTAACAAATTTTACAGCTAGCACTATGCCATTGGCACATCATGTACTCGTACAAATGCCAGAGTGAGCTAGGCATATTCTTTCAATAAATAGCGTCCTGTACAGAGGATGGATATCAATGAAGAGGAATATTTGAAACTCTGTTTTAGTTATCTTTTATTGTTTTACATATAACAATAAAATAATATGAGATGAATTTGACTTTAACTATTCCATTCATATCAAATTCCTACGTTGGATTCTTCATTTATTTATTATATAGTAGTAAAATAATATTACTTTAAAAAAATTAATTTTTTTAATTATTAATCTATTTAATTTTATCATATTTTATCATTCTACCTATTATATGTGAATTAGTAATCATATTCTAATTAAATTAATGTTGTTTCATATGAAGCAGATAAGAAAGAGAAAAGAGAAATAATTGATAAAATATGTATTTGGACTAACAACAGTAACCTTCAAATTTGAAAAATATTTTGAAAATCACTATAGCTAAAGTCCAATTATTTGAAATTAGCTAATCCATTGTGATCATATTTTGTTCTCTAATAGCTAAATACTCAATGAATTTAACTTTTAGTTAATCCATTGAGAAATGCTCTAACCTTGTGGAAACTCATGTGTTCGATGTAACCCAGACTCTTAATCCCTGACGCGATGTCCGAATAGATCTTGACTTGGGTGGCCATGGATCCATCGGGAAGAGAGGTGGGAAAGGATGCCTGTGGTCGAGAAGGTTAAGGCACTGGGTGCAGATGGAGACCAAGGTGTTGGGGTTAAGGTCTCGGAGCGAAGAAACTCTTGGTGGGATCAAAATACCAGAGCTCTCCAGCAAGTTCATGAGTATCTCCTGCGACTCATCCATTGTATTTTTCTTCAAAGAACTTGAAAATTCGTCCGTAGAGCTGCGTTTGTGTCAAGTGTGTTCTGTATTGTGCATCTTTGTTCTCGTTGATTTTTTAGTTACGGTAGCGAGGAAGCCTGTTCGGCCTGGCCTCCGATAAAATAATTACAATATTGATAATCTTTTAAGTAATTAAGTTAATTCCAATTAAAGAATGCAAACGTTGAGGACCCACGTCAAACAGGAAGAAAAAAGGGGTCCCTAGCATTTTCCTAATTCCAAAGGTCTCGTGACTTAATTTGGTTAAACATATGACTGGTCCTCTGCGAGGGTAATTCTGGCAGCAGATAAAGATATATAGCTCTACATTGTTTCTCAAGTGAACGAACATCTCACTCAATTAACCCATTTTGTGTTTATGGATATTTACCACAAAAAAAGGAAGTCAAAGTGAATCCTTCAAACAAGATGCTATTCAAACTCAACAAGTTCAGAATTTAATTACAAAAAAGCAGCAAACCCGAGGGCGCACAAAAGGAAGCAGCAAGGAATTCATAATGTAATATTTCTAGCGACCACCAAAACAAAACCCATTAATAAAATGATTGATCATATATATTAAAACTAATTTCTTCACTGTATACAGCGACAAATGAAGAAACTACAAGGGAAATGGTACACATCATCATCCCTTCAACGGGTCACTATCATTTTTCATAGACAAAGAGATAACAAAGTTATTTCTTTATCCCAAGGATGTGAATGTTGTGGCCCTTGAACACCACCTCAATCAAGCCGTTCCATCTGCAGAGTAAGTAGGAAAATCAAGATGATCGCATTGTTGGAACTTAATATATCATATACAGTCAAATTATTATTATTATTTTTTCATGTCTGTGACAGTCATATTATAGAAACAGTCACATGGGTTTTAACACGAGAATGGCAATTGGGGCTATAACAATAAAGTGCGTACAAACAAAGAGGTAAGGATTTAACCATGGCATACCTTCCAAAGACCATCATTAAGATAATGCATATTGTCCACTCCAATGCCCTTGTTGATTGCTTTTCTGTAAGACAAGCAAATAGATCAACTTATTAATATGCCAACGAGCAAAGGAATAACCTCTATTCTGACTAGTGACATCGTGCATGTGATATATAGATAATTGAACGAGTGAACTTAATATGCTAATAGGGATATGCTGCTTTTTTCTCTTTTGCTTTTGTTTGGAAAGAATCAGCAATACTGAAGCCCTAATTTTGGCTCAGTGTGATGGAAACCAAATCTTTTAGGCCTGTGCTTCTAACATTTGTCATTGTCGCATATTGCTCCACTACCCTTCTGGGAAGAAGACGGAGGGAGAGAGAAAACCTAGGTACTTAGCTACCCTCTACTTCCAGATTAGCACTCCAATTAATAGAAATTGCAATATGCCATACTAACTTACATGTCCTTTGCTGACATTTTTGTAAATCCAATTGCAAGGGCATGTTCCTTTCCTTCAGCCATAATGGCCTGAGAGCATTCAGTTCTACAAATCAGAAACATATATATATATATATAGCAAAAACAAAACTTCAACACTTTCACATGATATGATCAGTACGCACCAAAATACATACAGGCCGAGTACAACATGTATGATCGCAGGCATTGAAAAAAGTGTAGAATTCATACCACTGGAGTTTCTGCCTCCACATCTATATCCAAAGCGCCACCAGGAGATGTAAGACCAGGACACATTATGTTGGCACCAGCAAGGACAAATTTTATTGCACCTCTGTCAACTTGTAATTTTTTCATTATATTTGGATCTGTAAAACCAATAAAAGAAAACCATATCAAGGGCCTTGAATTTAACTATTTTAGGGATAATATTTCAATTGACAACAAAAACATAAAGTGATGATTACATGAGTGATAGACAATGCAGAACTTCCCATCCAATTAGATATAGAAGACGATTAAAAATTTTGAAAGAAAATTTTAAATAAAAGAGGAAGAAATCTTTTTGATAAGTAAAAGAGTCTCAGAAATCGAATATTAAAAGGGGAAAAAAACAAAACCAGTGCTATGTTGATTTCAGCCTCTAAATTGGTGGATACAAAAATCGAAGAGACAGTAATCTAATGATAAAGGGCAAGGTATAGTCCGCTATAATTGAGCCTCTAAATTGCTAAAAAGGGAATGTTTCTATGAAAATAGTCTCTCTTGGCTCCCAACTAGAATGCAATTCAGCCCCGCATTGAAAGCCTCGTTCATATGCCACTTTAAGACAAGATTCCTAGAAAGTGAAGAATCTAAGTCAGTTGGTAACTACCCATGAACCTAATCATTCCATTCACCAAATGGTTTTTTATAATTGCTTATAAGGTGTATGGATGCGAAACCAACTGAATCTTTTATTTTCCTCTGATTGATAACACATACAGGTGGGTCTTGAACCACAACAATCACACCTTCCATCCTATTCTAAGATGCTATTTGAGTTAGAGTTCATGAGAGGAAATTTATGAACTTTTTTGGTTATCCAAGAGCTATGCACCCAATTCTCTAAGAAATCATCTGTCTATTTTCAAATACATTTTTTTTGTTGATAGGTGAACAAAACTTTTCAAATACATATAAATCAAATAGAAGATACAACTTCAAGACAAGCAAATCAAATTAAGAAAATCCAGGAAAAACACACACATTGCAGCAGAAACATTTTCATGTAAAACATTTTCACTGTTAAAGTAGATAACATAATTAGATGCAAAACAACTATAAATGGGAAAAAAAGGGAAGGAAATACATTACACTGATGGAGGAGTCGTAAGGTAGGCATGTATGGTCCATCACGAATGTTGAAGAATAGAGGCACATTGTTCACCAAAACCAGATTTAAGTGGTTTTGACTATAAGGAGAAGATAAGGAAAAACAATTTGTCAGAAATAGGAGTTATATATACTGGGTAATACAGTTTCCATGAAAACAATATGTGCATGGAAAATATCTCAAGCGAATCACAAACCATTTAGCAACAATGAGAGGGGACTTCTTCGGAAGCAAGTCATCCAGCACTGGTTCAAGCCCTGGATACTGTAAAAGATAGGAGATCTCATCTAAATTTCTAAATAATTCTTCAAACATTTGTTTAAAAGCAAAGAATATAAACAAATCCACTGGTAGCTGCACCTCCTCTGCAATACTTTGTCGAATTTTGCGTTGCACAGATGCCTTGACTTGATTTTGTGCAGAGACTTCTTCAGAGGAAAACCTAGTAGAAAAAAAAACATGCATGGATCATGGAGAAAATTTTGCATTTATTAATAAATGTAATAATACCTGCCTATCAAAATTAAATGCAGCATAACAGGTATTGGGTGCCAAAGGCTAAAAACCATAGAGTTGTGGTGCAATAAGATTAATGCATAGTCCACCCCAAAAGCCAATACACTAAACCTTAATAGTACACTAGTAAGCCAAAGATCCATTCACTTCAATAATTATTCCCCATTCCTTTGAAAGAAAATTTGATATATATACCACAACTGCACAACACAACCCATTCTAGAAATTTCCAACAACCACTATTTTTCAAAATTTTAAAATTTATTAACCAGATCAAATTATGCCATGTGGATGGTGTGTGGTGTAAAAGCCTTCAAATAGGATTATTCTTTTTTAATATGTAGATTTCCTACCACCATTATTCCATGTGCAGAAACGTCATGAAATCCCAGAAGAGCGTACAACAAGGTGATCCCCAAAGTCCCCTACTATTACCGTTCTTAATTAGTTAGGCCTGCATCTCCAAATCCAAAGATAAACAATCTCCATCCGATCACTCACGTGCCAAAAAAAACACTGTCAGTAAAACCCACTTCCCCAATTTCTCTCATTCACTCCCAACCATGGCCAACTTCATGGGGCACAAAAACGAAAGCACTACATCATTGTGACATTCATTTGTGACCTCCATTACAAATTGGACCAAACCCATTACAACTCGCTAAACTAATAAAAAAAAAAAAGCACACGAATAATAGTATAAACGGAGAGAGGGCTTACTTTTTGAACATTTTGCCGTCGGAGAAAGAGTGAAATATCTCAAGGATCTTAAGAAGTTATTTGAGATTGCTGCAGGCACGCCATAGAAATTAATTAGAATTGTGACCCTTATTCTATAATCTTGTTCTAGAAATGAAATCCAAAGATTGCCAAAAGTTCTATAAATCAATGAAATGAAAGTTTTAAATCAAAATTTCGTATATGACTGTCTATTGCGCTCAAACAATTTCCATTGATTGTTAAGACATATCTTCGTAATAATGCAATAAAATCACCAATGACGAAATTAATAATAAATTTGCAAAATTGAATTGGTGGAGGTGATCATGTTAAGGATAATGAAGCTAACGTTAGATTCAAAAGCCCGGAGTGTTTGGGGGAAAGATTTAAAAATTCAAGCCCTAAACAAAAAAAAAAAGGAAAAGGAAAAGAATCGCAAAAATATTATATATGAAGTAGAGCAAAATACATATCCGTGTGTCTCTATATATCTATCTATCTATGCGGCGAGAGAGAGACAGAGAGAGAGAGAGAGAGAACCATTAGAGCAACCATTAGAGCTTGCTTCGCGACTGATACGAGGAACTGGTACAGGTAAAAGCTAGGGTTTTGAGGGTGCTTTAAGCCCGCGTGGTAATTAAGCAACTCGATCGGTGTAGCCTGCACCAATTCATTTGGGTAATATGGGTTTGGCGGTTTGAAGTGGGACACCTTTTTTTGTGGGTTCTTGTTGGGCTTTGCAAAGTGGGCTATGATTCGCTTATACGGGCCTAAGACTCCACAAACCCCAAGCTTATAAATCATTTTTTCGAACTAATTCTATGCTTTGACACCACTTAAACCTGATCATGAATTCAAATTCGACTTTGATCTAATTTTATACATTTTAAGTCGTCAGATCAAAAAGATAAAATACTGATGCATTAAAGACCAAATTTATTTTCAGGCATATGAATAAGGACATGAACAACCAATCAGTAATCTCAATATAATTTCATCTCATGAACATTTTGTCAGATTTTTTTTTTTTTTTTAAATTTTATACTGGGTCTTTAGAACTGTTCAGGTGCCAGAGATGAGTTTAAAGAGGTGGAACATACATTTTAAGCTTGTGATGTTAATTCATTAGGTTCGTATGGATATAATACAGTTCTTGTCATAGCCTGCTAAATGTTCTAGGAAATAAAAGAAATATAATTGTTCATCCGGATTCTAGCCCGGGAACCTGGGTATAGGTACCCAGACTAGACTTCGGGTTTCAAACTGAAGTCGGAATCCGGACCGGGTTAGCTCAGGTCAAACCCTGGCCAAAACCTGAATAAATCCGAATTTTTTAAATCTGGATTCCGAGTTGAACCTTTTTTTTTTCTACGTAAAAGCCTACATTGTTTATATGATATTGATGTAGTATTAGAATAATTTTATAAAATAAAATAAAATCAAAATGCAGGCGACATACACTATGCAATCCACTACATATTACATTGTTTGAATTAATTTGCTTATAAGAATATTACAAAACACATACATTGTTGTGATCACAAACTAATAAAAGAAAACATTTCTTCAGAGAATGTAATATAAACTTGTATTCTTTAACTGAGATTTGAAGAGAGGAATTCCTATTGGTAAGTGATAAAGAACTAAAACAAATGAGTATAAATTTTTGGAGAAGAAATAGGCAGGCCAAGCATTGATGCTACTTTGCAAAACTCTGCTAGCTGTGGCGTTGGACTCCCAATTAAAATAACTAAACAAAGTGATAAAGAAATCGATTGACCCATATATGTACTAAAGATCAGAATGAACACCATCAAAAGCAAGCCATTACAAAAATCAACACACTGCAGTCCAAGATAGAACGAAATGCAGATGAAATTACACAAAAATGTATATATTCAGCATCCAATGCAACCAACTTGTTTATAAATAAAAGGCTAACTGTGGGTGCGATCATACCAGCACTAATGCACCGGATCCCATCAGAACTCCGCAGTGAAGCGTGCTTGGGCGAGAGTAGTACTAGGATGGGTGACCTCCTGGGAAGTCCTCGTGTTGCACAACTCGTTTACTTATCAAAAAAAATAAAAGGCTAACTGCATACATGCCCATATGCATCTCCCTACATTCACAACATGGGATTCATATATACTATTTACTAGAAACTGATGCTCCAGCATTTTCTTTATAGTCTGTCAAAATTAAACCAAGAGGAATGTGAAGAAGAAAAAGTTGGCTCAAAGAAATCTACAAACCAACGAAATTCAGAACAAAAGCTTAAACCAACACGAATAAAAAAAAACACGTGTTAGCTTAAAAAAAAAAAAAACTTCCAGGCCAACAATTTATATATCAAGGAGAGATGGATAAGCCCACAATGCCCCACAAAGAAAGGAACAAGAAAAAAGAAACACAAAAACAATCAAACTGAAAAACAAGAAAAAGGGTACCAGGTGTACCCGAGTTTTTCTATGTGAGTACTGGCTAAGATTTGTTCTAGGCCGAAACTCAGTTAATTAGGTTTTGGACTTGGCCCAAAACAAAACCTGGCCCGAATGAACATGCCTATTTATAATATTGATTTTATTATATGTTCAAATTTGAAAAAATGTTGATATTTTTTTGTTAGTAGGTTATGTTTTTTTAAAGATATTGTAACTACTAATAAATATAGATTTTAATTTTTATGTAAAATTATGTTAATTAGGTCAAATGAGTTATGCATGTTAGTTCAACTCATTTAAGTAGTCATATTGTGTTGACCTATTTCTAATTAATTATTAAACGGGTCAAAATTGGCACGACATGACCTATTATCTAAATGGTTTGGTTAAGATTTGAAATTTTGATATGTTTAGCTTAATGTGTTGGGTTTAGATTAATCCATAAAGTCAAATGTTTATAACTTGATGCGACGCGAACACTACCTGAAAACACCAATCGCCATCCCTATTAAAATAAATTAAATTACTCTAAAAAAAATTCAATGACATGGGCAGAATAATATTACATCTTTAATAATATTACTTTGACCGAATATTTCAAAAAACAATGCTACTTGGTTGGAAAGCCTTAAAATGGTCGGATGACATTGGAAGAACTTGACATGAAGTCTTGGACCAACATATAAGAGAAAAAACTTATTTGTAGTTGATTGCAAACCCTCGATGGTCTTTCTTTTTTGGTTAGACCTAGTCAACACGATGCGTTAATTAAAGTTAATAGAACTGTAGTATTGGGTTTGAGTGACCATTCAACTCTCTAAAAATATAGAATAATATTATACAACACACTTTTATCTCATTTTTATTCCATAATATAACATGCGTCATATTTATCACTATTGGATATTAATAAAAAATCACTAATAAAGGATCATCCAATGATGATAAATATGCCATATCTTATATATAGTACAATATAAGTGAGATGGTAGTATAGTATACATAATTTTTCAAAAATATATGTTAATGATTTAAGGTTCCTATAATTATTTATTCTATCCCCTAATCCTAGGTGGAATTATATGATATTAGTCATTTTATATATGTTGATAAGTAAAATAATTAAAATATTTCGTATTTTATATTTAATAGATGCTGTCTATTTCGTTTGAACAATAAAATTATTTTTCATATTAGGTTTTGTTATCTCCAATCGTATTTATTGATGTGACACATGATGAATAATTTTATGTATCAATTACGTACTTAAATTATTATAGAAAATGAAATTGGTCTACAAAGAGACTTTAAAAAAATAAATTTATAAACTGATGTAGTTCGATAAAGTACGCTGGATAGACGTAATACTTTTCAGCAATATTAGTCAATCCCATAAAAAGTTATAGTTAATTAATTGGTAGCTAGGATGTTATTGTAAATATAGATCAGTACTGTTTTTCATAATCTTCCATGCAACTATTATTGAACTAAAATCAATTAGTAGGATCAAGCTTTATTTTTGTATATACATATACATATACATACACACACACACACACATATATATATATACATATATGTATAGTAGGATCAAGGGGGAGTCGATGGGATGGGGACTAAAAATGTAGGAAAAGAAAATGTTCATGATTCGCCCCAGTTTTGGTCTGACCCTCTAGTTTGCAAAGCTTCTACTCGCTTGTGTGGGTTTAGGTAGTTTGACAGGTTTGGAATAAAAATTTTTCAATGCTACATATTTAATTTGCACAAAGAGTTGTTTCCTTTAAAAAAAGGGAATTATTGATATTCGAATAATTATATTTGGAAGTAATGCATATATGAAACGATACCTAAGACATGCAAATCAAACTTTAAACAAATGATGAATGATGATTATTGCAATCTTGGCATTTAATAGTTCGAAAATAATTATTTTTGGTATCGGACTATGACAATTTCCTCTTGCCTAAAATATACGTACGTTCATAAGAAACAAACATGCATACATGCAAGTACTGTTCCCACAAGATAAATAATCATAAGAACAAGTGGAAATGATCAATAAATTTAGTGTAGTTTATGACTATGTGTGTGTGTATATATATACATTATATTAATATACCTTTCTTCCCCACATAGAGCTCATGATTTCCCAAACCAAACATGCAAGCATTAATATATCACACTTAAGTAGAAACAGAGGTACAACAATGGGTTCTCTTCCTGATCATGTGGTTGAAGATTGCTTCGGTCTTCTGAAGCTTTATAGCGATGGCTCCGTTTCATGCTCAACCAACATAGACTCCGACATCACCATCATCAATGATGACTCGGTTCACTGGAAAGACTGTCTTTTTGACAAACACACAAGCCTACAGTTGCACTGCCTTTGTTCTCCGCGCTTCCTGTCCTATACTACTTTCATGGCGGCGGCTTCTGCATCGATTCGCGTGTTGATGCCATCTTCCACAACATATGTCACAGCCTTGCATCTACGCTTAGGGTCCTTGTCGTTGCACCAGACTTTAGACTAGCGCCAGAGCATAGACTTCTGGCGTGCCGCCATTGATGATGCAATATGCTCTCTAAGATGGCTACAAATTAAATCTAGCCATGGGAATTATAAGGACAATCAAAAGTGTTTAGGTGATGGGATATTAGTAGACTTTGATAATTAAGGTATTTGTGTTGGGTGACTCGTCTAGTGGGAACATAGCGCATCATATAGCAATTAGGCTTGGGGGCAAGGGTTCGGTCGAGTTGCAGCCAATTCGGGAGCGGGGTTATGTGCTATTGTCTCCATTTTTTGGCGGAAGCGTGAGGACTAGGTCAGAGGAAGGGAGGCCATGTGAAGCATTCTGGAGTTTGGATATGTATGACAGGTATGGCGCATGACATGCATGCTAGCTAGTACTGGTACGAAGTAATGCTAGTAATTATTGCAAACTCACAGCGTATACCAAATCTTTTGAAAAAAATACCCTTCATAAAAAATAAAAATAAAAATAAGTTAATTTTTCTTAATATATCGATTTTTTTTTTCAAAATGAAATTTGCCCAAATCATTTTTCATATATATATATATATATATATATATAAGCATGATATATAGGAGTATAGAGACATGATCACTAGCATGATATATAGAGACATGCACGCGCGCCATGTTTTAGTGAGAATTGGCATTGGTAAATAGTGAAAACAGTTCGTATTAAGTGAATCTTATTAGTTGATCATGGCCGTGAAGATCATAACTAACTAGATCTCAATGACATGATATGTTAACAAAGAAAAACATGGTAATATATGTTCATGTTTTGTCATTTTTCAGAATGGTTAATTTTCTCAATTTAGTAAAACATGATATGGAATACATTAATTTGTAAATATGTATATAATCATGAGCATCTGCCGGCCAAACATTTAGTAAGCCCTATAGATGGAGAATATATACATGCATGTATATATATGTGTGTGTGTGGTTTAGCACGTGTTAGGAACTCTTATGTATATAATAACATTATCATATTGAGAACAAGTGGGTGATTGTAAGGGGAAAAAAACTATTACCTTCTATGCTGTCATCATATACCATTTGTACTCAAATATCAATTATTTTGGCCTTTATCTTTTGCAAGTTGTAGTTGAACTTATCTCACAATAATGAAGACAAAATTAAATGTGTATGCATGCGAGACCTGTTTGTTTTGGTCAACTACATGTTAATCTCTCAATGTTTTTTTATATAAGAAGTTTTATTATCAAATCGGTATATAAAGCACATCTAGCTAGTAAAGTGCTTATATGTCATAATTTAATTTGAAAGATACATTTTTTAATTTAAATCTTACAAATAAAATCTTAAGATTTAAGTGACGTAAGTGGCGTGCTATATATACCAACTTGATGAACTGTAGACCATCCCTTGGTGAACCCCTTTGGACCCTCTAGTCCCAACCTAGCAGAAGTGGCCCTCAATCCGATTTTGGTGCAAGGACGTTGTAGGTGGCGATGAAATTTTGATGGATAGGCCGGCGGAGAACTATGCAAAAAGGTTGAAAGAGCTAGCCAGCTTGGAAGGAAGATTGATTTTGTACGTAGAGCTTGAAGGAAAGCAACATGGTTTCTTCTCGGAACATCCAATATCATCACAAGTGGCTGAGAGAGTCATACAAATTATCAAAGGATTCATTGCTGAAAACGCTGAGTAAGACATGGCCGGATGATCAACTCGAATCTTGCCTGTCATGCATGCATGTATATGTTAAATAATGTTATAAATATGCTAGGCGATGATTTTAAATGACCGAAACGTATCAATCTAGCAAGCTTAGCTATTGGCTCATGTCGATATCTAATACAGATCAGTCCGGTGGCTATCCTTTTATTTTTGGCCTTATATGTGATCTATGGTCATGGTGCGCTTGGAATCTCTTTGCCCTATTCTTTATGATTACAAGTAGGTATGCATGAAATTATGGCCACTACAAGAAAAACATATATTTATAATGAGAGTAACTATTTGCAAAAAGAATAAACTCATTTTAATAAAAAATTTATTTTTACAACAAATAATAATTAACTACAAATAATTTTTATTGTAGTAAGTGACCACATATATATATATATATATTCAAACTATTTTTTTATAATGATTAAAAAAAAACTATTTTTTTATAAGGATCATGCTACGTACTATGCCGCTCAATATTGTATCGTTAGGCGTGTTCTCAATGTAATTTTACTTTTCTTTTAAGTATTTTTTAAATATTTTTTTAAAAAATATATAAATTCATTATCAATCACATTTTTAATCATTAAAAAAAATTAAAATATAGAGTCAAAGTAGAAACTAAGGAATTACAACTCGATCTTTATAATTATTAACTTTCGTGTGATCTGTGCACGACAAATATATAGCCTCATTTCGTTATGCAGTTCAGATGAGATGAAATGAGATATTTTATTGAAAATTGAATAAAATATTATTAAAATATTATTTTTTTCGTATTATTTTTATTTAGAGATTTGAAAAAGTTGAATTGTTTATTATATTTTGTGTGGGAATTTAAAAAATTTATAATGATGAGATGAGATGAGATATTTTGTGTATCTAAACCGAGTCTTAATATTACTGACAATTGTGTACGTTCTGGCATATATATAATAATTCACCTCTTTGTTATGCTATTCAATAAATAAAAATCTTGTTTGTTTTCATATATGAGATGAGATGAGTTGAGATTAAAATTAAAAGTTGAATAAAATATTATTAGAATATATTTTTTTAATATTATTTTGATTTTGAGATTTGAAAAAGTTGAATTGTTTATTTTATTTTATATGAAAATTTAAAAAAATTGTAATAATTAGATGAGATGAATTGAGAAGTTTCTTGAAAACAAACGAGTTAAGCTCAGATAAAGTAATTGAACGAAAATAATATATTTAATTAGGTCATTCATAATTTTTATTTAAAATAATTAGTTGACTTTAGTTCTCCTATGGTGTCTTTCTTATTTACATACGATTTTTTTTTAGATAACTGCTACATATACAAAAAGATTATATAAAGTAAACCTACAAACTGATATGTATTCATAGAATCCGTTTGAACTAGTGATAATAAAATTAGTAATTTTACATTCTGTCGTACCACATCAAACCACATTAGTTTATAGATTTATTGTATGTAATCATTTTGTGAATAAAATATATATTTTTTATTATAACCAATTAATTAATAATAATAAAAATATTAATAGTTCAAGTATCTAAATTTTAAATTTCATGCCTACAAGTCATGAATGTGTCTTTTGTATAAATATTACAGCTTTTTTTTTCTTTAACGAGACCATTAATATTGTCAGTACCGTCACCCATGGGCCATCATTAATGTAAATGTCACGGCCACCATCGAATTAACTAAGTCAGTACTATTACCATCATTATGCATGATTAATGCTGGAATTAATACACATTAATTCTGCTTTATAGAATTAGACGTTTTTTAACGCATGATATAATAATGAAAATTGCAAATGATATATAGATCAGTATATTAATATCAATTTAGAAGTATGAGAAAGCTTCTATTGAAAACACAAACTCAGCGATGAAAAGTAGTCAAGGACCAAAACTAAAGTCGATCGTCGTATAATGAGATCCACAGGTTTAGATGCTATACCATCTTTCCTATTCGTTTTAATTTTTTAATTTCTGGAGGAGAGGTGAGGGCTTGTTAATTTCATACATGATTGAATGGTTCCCTGCTGTTCTGTCCCACTTGTTTTATTGAAGTCAGGTGCAATAGATGTTGATGTTGATGTTGATGCATGGATCGATGCTGCTGCATGCGTGTCTGGTTTTGCCAACTTCATTTTCATATTCACTCTTTACCTGCAATCTTATCATTCATCTCGAATTTGGATCATGTGCCCTGTCAATGCGAGGAACTTTCAGCTCAGATAAGATTTTTTGAACGAGAAATGTTTTAATCACCGCCGGCGCATGTTATAAAATAAATTTATAAATTGAAATAATATGGTATGTTGAATTATAAAATAATTTTTATTATAAAATAAATTTAATATAGTACATAAAATCAATTTATAACTTTATTTTTGTAGAGAATATATTTACAGCTTTAGTAACTCTCTTTTTTAACCTGGGGATAAAGTATCATCAGTTTTCAAGGCTTTCATGTTACCTGATGCCAGAGAAAGTGACTGCTTTTTAGTAAAATTATTTGATTGGTTTAAAAGAAAAGAAAAAGAACAAAGATCAAAAAGTAAAACATCGTATGATTCAAACATATATAATTGAAGTACGAGTCTGTAAGTCTCGATCCACTCTACATGAAGATCAGATCCAATCTTTGCTTTTCTTTGTTGGAGTACTGATCAAACTAATCTTTCTCAGCATGATAAGCTTAGTTTACTTTACTGGAGTGCTAGGTAACAACAACGTCCCATCTCTTTTCTTAATTTATACAGCCTTTATAATTAAATTACTTTGGTTCTTTTTCAGTTTGTTTCGATTGATATTCTTGCTTGTATAATATATATGTTTCAGGCAATATTATGTCGGGGCTAGTCTACCTCTCACCCACGTAAGTATGCTCATCTAGATCTAGTTTTTATTTATTTTCTTGTTAGTACTTTGTTTTTCTTTTTTCTTTCTGATCATGCCACTTACAAATTAATTGTACGTAGACCAACATTTTGGAGAATTTTGAAGCGTAGATCAACCGAGGAATTTGAGAGCCTTCCATACATTTGCAAGTTGTTGAATGCATATTTTTGGGTTTACTATGGACTTATTAAGCCTGATAGCTTGCTCGTTGCCACAGTTAATATGTTCGGTGCTGTTGTAGAGATTATTTTTCTTTACATATTTCTGCTTTACGCCCCTCCTGGAATGAAGGTATATATGATTTTTTTTGTTTCTCGATCTCAGCTTTCTGCAAAATGAGTTTAAGTTTCCATTGAATTATATATATCATCACATCAGTGTTGCTGTATATGTATTAATTCAGGCTAGAACCGCCATACTTGTTGCAATTCTGGATGTGGGGTTTCCAGCAGCAGCAGTTTTGTTGACACAATTCTTGCTACATGGTGATGTGCGGATTGATGTTGCAGGTTTACTGTGTGTAGGCTTCAGCATGATTGCATATGCTTCACCTCTATCGGCTATGGTAAGATCTGTCAATGAAAAACAAAAGGCGATTATAATTCATATATACTTATCATGTAATCTTATGTCAAAGCTGTTAAAACTTTTTGAAGAAAACAGTGGTGACCACGAAGAGTGTGGAGTACATGCCTTTTCTTCTCTCATTCATCCTTTTCGTGAACGGAGGAGTTTGGGCATTCTATGCCTTTCTCACAAAAGACTGGTTTGTAGGAGTAAGTATTAATCCTTGGAGGAAATCAAACAAAATGATCAGCTAATAAATAATTATACCATGCAAGTAATTGCTAGATCAGTTCTCATAATTGAAAGGGATGGTTTAATCTTGTAGACGCCAAACGGGACTGGATTTCTTCTTGGAACAGCTCAGCTGATTCTCTATGCAATTTATTGGAAACCTAAGTCATCCAAGCAGCAAGTCTTGAACAACGAGGATTTAGAGGATCATAATGACAGGCAACGTGAGCCCCTCATCATCCCGGCGGCCGGCTCCCAATCCGTTAATGCAGAGGCCGAAACGTGACGGCCTGATAGAATTAAGAGCTAGCAATTTCAGGAGAGATTTTAGTTTATTTAGAGGTTGCTAATTAGGAGTAGAACTCCTCCTCATCATCATGTAATTTTGTGAGATTTTTACTAAAGGACGTCCTTTAGTTAAAATTCAATAAATTAAAATGTTCTTCTAGGCATGAAGTCGTGCACGTATACATAATATTTGTTTCCACATGAGTATATATTAGGAGTCCTCGTGTTTTGAATAGGAGCGGGTGATCATGATATATAACTTGTTTCGGTGAAAAATAGGTAAGAAAATGTTGGGTTTTCCTAGCTAGAGGAAAGGAGCTGGCTGGCCTGCATGCGTCAAACCCTAATCATCATATAATATGATTGCCTTAATGAACAGTACGTTCTTGCTACCTTTCTTTCACATGATCAATTAACCCTAATCGTCATAATTTTTTTTTTTAACAACTCGATCGTCGATCCAATTAGAAAGAATCATAATGACAATTAGGACTAATATTATAGCTGATAATGGTAAATTATAGAGAAGAGTGGTACACTGGTAGTTGTTGACCTACGAGCAGGCTACGACTGGTAGACAGATCATAGAGACAACCTTCAATTTGTGGCCACTCAATACGAATATCCACATTAATTACTCTCTCTATATATATAAAAAGGAAATGTTTTGTTTAATTAAAAAACAAAAACAAAAACCCATGATTACTACAAGAAAAATGACATTTTATGATAAATTATTTTTTTTTTAAATTATTATTTTCAGTTCATATAAATCTACTTTTATAACAAATAATCATTTTCATCGTAAAATAATCTATTTTTCTTTATAGTGGCTGCCTGAAGAAAATCTCTCAGTTTAGGTATGACTTCTTGAATGTGTCATATTCAATGGACGTACGTAAAGATAACTGATCATATGCCATGTCTGCATGGATGCATGGTTAATGTGTTAATTAATTGATGGGGTCATGATTCCACTCCAGATAGATACCGTATTGTCCCAAGCGGCCGAATCATGTGATCATCAAATTTTAGCTTGGACAATTGTCTGAATAATATTAGGTATAAGTTTTAAATGTGCAAATGTCATCTTCATGTAGGTCCTTTATAAAAGAAAATAGACTATACAAGAAAAATTTTATTTGTTAAAATATTTTTATGGCCTAAATTTTTACAAAGAGCGCAATTATATATTTAAAGTTTATACAAATCATTATTCCGAGTATTTTTTTCCCTTCCTTTACCTTATAACTCCACATAAATACTATTAAACAGATAGCTTAAATGAATATATACAAGAACCAATTATCCTCTTTGAGAAGACACAAAATATATAAGATTATCTAAAACTTTTATCTAAAATTTAGGGTACAAAGTGAGATATATCACATAAAATGATAATTAAAATATTTATAATTAGTTTAATAAATTTTTTAATAATATTAAATACTCAATAAATTAATATTATAAGTTTCGGTCCCTCTCACTTTAACTTTTAAAATTCGAAAAACAACTTTAATAAAAATATATATAAATCTCAATAATATTTTACTTTCAAGATGAGCTCGAAAGTAGAGACAAAATAAGTACATCATAAAAAAGCGTCTTGAAGATAAGCTCGTTGATGATAGCAATAAAGTAATAATGACAAAAAAATAAAAAAATGATGTTATAAGAGCACATGATGCAAAAAACTGGACCTTTGGGAAATTGGAAAATGCTGGAAAAACAAATTAAAACAGTTTCAACTTTCAAGTCTTGTGGGTATATATAGTCTTCTGGTAAGTCAATATAGATAGCATGGGGTCACCTGCAACAACATTTATTGGAAGATTGAGCAGTCCCATTTCACCTAACTTCGCTGCACATCTTCAGCTACAATTCTTTGGCATGTTTGTTGTATTCATTTTCCCATAAAAAAAAATTTAATAATAATAATAATAATAAGGTCTCAAAATTAGGCGCGGAAGAGAAAAAACAAAAAGAACTAAAATCTTTGGGTTGTGCATGCGGCAGGCTTGTTCAAAAATTCTAGGCCTAGCTGCTGGCCCATCCAGGCATAAATGTTCTGGGCTACCACATGTCCGGCAGTAACTCAAGAGATAATGCTACTATTGTTATATTATTAAGGGTGCAAATCGGTCGTCCGGTTTCATTTTTATTTTTTTATTCTGTTTGGAGTGGAAAAATCCTGAACAGGGACCGGATTGAAACTTTTCAATCCTCTAAAATATGGACAGCGATCGACCGATCTTAGTCTCGATTCGGTCCGGTCCAAGCCGAAACGACTGGTCCGGTCAGTTTATCACCCTTAGTTACATACTCCATTGCAATCTGAGCACAGGCCTCCTAAAAATGAGAGTTAGCTTTGCCGGATAATCTTCAATATCCAACTTTTTTATTTTGCGACTAATTTTCGATAATCAGTCTCATGTTATCATCTCAAGTGACATCAAATAATTTCTTCTTTGCCTTTTTCTTGTTTTGTTTTTAAGATGTGCGGGGCTGGACGCTGTGTTAATACAGGACTTACACCCTCCAATTTATGCTTGTAACACAGACTATCTAACAAGTGAACGATAGAACCAAGTGCACGTAAACAAATCCAATAAAACAATTGGGCTCGATATAGGGGCTGATGTCATGTTATGGGTTTGAGATGATAGAGAGCGACTGACAGAAAGAGAGAGGAGAGCTGAGTGGGGGGAGAAAGGGATCAGAGATCAGAGGGGCTTCTGGAGAATTAAGGGAGAAAGCGGAAGGGAGAGATTATTTCCTCAAATCGATTACACCGTGAATAAAACGTAGATCGCCTAGGTCTCCTTTTTTATTGGAGGGTGTAAAATAACACTTCACGCCACATCCGGCTTGAATGCATGTTTGCTCTTTATTTTTAATTCACTACTTTATATTTTTATTAAATTTTAGCCGGATACTTAGTTCCGTTTGGATACACAGTTTAGATGAGATGAGATGAGATGAGATGAGATATTTGAATAGTAATCAAATAAAATATTGTTAAAATATATTTTTTTAATATTATTTTTATTTTAGGATTTGAAAAAGTTGAATTGTTTGTTATATTTTTGTATGAAAATTTAAAAAAATTGTAATGATTAAGATTAGATGAGATATGAGGTTTGTGTAAACAAACGGAGCTTATACAATTTTCTAAAAAATCTGGAGTCCTACATATGATATCTAATAACTAGTTGATTTACAAATTAGAGTGTAAATTAAAAAAGAGAAGTTTGATGCTCAAATTGTTGATTTTGATATTTGAAGTGCAAAATACATGCAATTTTGGGGTTCATTAAAAACATGATGAAATAGAACGGTTTTGGATCAGTAAGGTCAACCTCTAACACATGAGATCATGTTGTATTTTATATGAAAGTACTGGCTGTCATCAATTTCTTTTTCTGCCCAAAAGATAGATATATATGGGGCACCATATCAAGCTAAATTGATTTTGGTTTTTTTTATATTGTAAAATATAGGAGCAAAATAAGCAAGTGAAGCACGGGATCATATTATTCAATATTTTACTTGGGTCCTCGATCGATCGATTTCCCGTCAACAATTATATATACGCTCTTGATGTGACATTTCAACCATTTTTGATTTGATTCACATGTTTATTTAATACTTTAATAGTATGGATCCTGTCATATATATAAATAAAGAATATTGTAAAGAGAACTATAATAAATTAGTTATGCTATTTATAATAAGTCTGACATTTATACACTGCTTACTATATTAATACTAGTTATATATGTCTATAAAAAAATGTTAATATGAAATATATCATGATTGCAACATTGAATTTATATATTATTTTCCTAAATTAAGTGGAGAATTCAATTATTTGAAGTGATATTATAAACTACTACTACGTCCTAATTAAGAAAGAAAATTAAAAAAAAAAAAAAA
>QEOT01009627.1:60623-123223 GCA_003123785.1 Pterocarya stenoptera
TTTTTTTTTACCCTCCCAAACCAGATATAGAAAAAACCTCTCGAAATCATGCATGCATATGTTTTTTTTGTTCAGTAATAAGCACAGTTTTTCTTTTAGCCACTTTATGTATTCTCCTTAAAAATATCTCTGGCATGCATTTTATTATTTCACTTTGTAGGAAGTTCAATTTCCAGCATCAGATGAATAAAGCGTAGGTAAAAGACAGACCCAATAACAGCACCATGAATCGGAAGAAGACATGCATGGATCTGATTTTATTTTTTTCAGTAATGATATTTTTTCATTTACCCTCCCAAACCAGATATGGAAAAAACCTCTCGAAATCATTCATGCATATGTTTATTTTGTTCAGTAACAGACACAGTTTTTTTTTTACACAATTTTCTTTTAGCCACTTACATGTATTCTCCTTAAAAATATCTTTGACATGCATTTTATTATTTTACTTTGTATGGAAGTTTAATTTGCAGCATCAGATGAATAAAGTGTGGGTAGAAGACTGACCCAATAACATCACCATGAACAGGAAGAAGACATGCATAGATCTGATTTTATTTTTTTTCAGTAATGATATTTTTTTTTACCCACCGATCAAGAATTTTTTTTATTATTTTTGTGGTTTTTTATCTGTTGTTTAGATTTTGATTGATTTATTTTACAGTTTTTTTAATGTTTTCTATGCTTTTTTATTTGATTTTCAGATCTAGATGTAAACCGGTGTTCTTTAAAGATTTAAACCGAGCACAATTGTCTATACCCATGGACTGATGCAACCTGCAGAAGAGAAAAAGAAAAAACTTAAATATTTAAAGATGTAAACAAGCACAGTTGCCTATACGCAAGCACTTCAACCGGCTAAAGAGAAAAAGAAAAAAATTGTGGACTGACACAAGCATACAGAGATCAGTATATAGAGATACTGACAAGCAATTTCCTTTCCCAACATACATGCAGTGCATCAGAAATCTCAACACTATCACAGGCAATAAAATTAAAGACATGCTAAACAGACACAAAAGAATAAAGAAACAAGTAAACACACAGAAGAACAAGAAAGTTACTGTTCATTATTATTCATCTCGACCGACCGAATAACAGCACCATGAACCGGAAGAAGACCTGCATGGATCTGATTTTATTTTTTTCAGTAATGATTTTATTTTTTATCCTTCCAAACCAGATATGGAAAAAACTTCTCGAAATCATTCATGCATATGTTTTTTTTTGTTCAGTAACAGGCACAGTTTTTCTTTTAGCCACTTACATGTATTCTCCTTAAAAATATCTCTGGCATGCATTTTATTATTTCACTTTGTAGAAAGTTCAATTTGCAGCATCAGATGAATAAAGCATGAGTAGAAAACTGACCCAATAACAGCACCATGAATTGGAAGAAGACATGAATGGATCTGATTTTATTTTTTTCAGTAATGATATTTTTTCATTTACCCTCCCAAACCAGATATGGAAAAAATCTCTCGAAATCATTCATGCATAGGTTTATTTTGTTCAGTAACAAGCATAGTTTTTTTTTTCGCACAGTTTTCTTTTAGCCACATACATATATTCTCCTTAAAAATACCTCTGACATACATTTTATTATTTCACTTTGTAAAAAAGTTCAATTTGCAGCATCAGATGAATAAAGTGTAAGTAGAAGACTGACCCAATAACATCACCATGAATAGGAAGAAGGCATGCATGGATCTGATTTTGTTTTTTTAGTAATGATATTTTTTTTTTACCCACTGATCAAGAATATTTTTTATTAGTTTTTGTGATTTTTTATCGGTTGTTTAGATTTTGATTGATTTTTTTTTCAATGTTTTTTAATGTTTTCTGTATTTTTTTATTTGGCTTTTAGATCTAGATGTAAACCGGTGTTCTTTAAAGATTTAAACCGGGCACAATTGTTTATACCCATGGATGATGCAACCTGCAGAAGAGAAAAAGAAAAAACTTAAATATTTAAATATGTAAACAGGCACAATTGCCTATACACATGCACTGCAATCAACTGAAGAGAAAAAGAAAAAAATTATGGACTAATACAAGCATACAGAGATCAGTATACAGAGATACTGACAAGCAATTTCCTTTCCCAGCATAGAGTCAGTTCATCAGAAATCCCAATACTATCACAGGCGAAAAAATTAAAGACATGCTAAACAGACACAAAAGAATAAAGAAACAAGTAAACACACTACATTGACAACACACAGAAGAACAAGAAAGTTATTGTTCATTATTGTTTATGCGAGATAGGCTCTTCTTTAATAGAAAAAGATATATATTATATGTGTGTGTGGATTAGGGAAAAAAAATATGGGAATTCTACTCATCAATTATTATTTACTCCCACACTCCACACGTATAATTTTTTTATAGGGTGTACGAGTGTTTTTTATAGAGTGTGGGTGTATTTTTTATAGAGTATAGGGTGTGAAGTAGTGAATATTAATGAAAAAAAATTTTGAAAAAAATAATAATGTTTTGATGGATGATTAAATTGAAATATTTTCAGCTGAAATGGTTAGCTTGGAGTGAAATGGGGAAATGGAGGGACAGTTTGCTAGTTGGTGGTGCCGTCCTTGGGGAAAGAAGTAGCTATTGATGGAGGCCGTATCCATGTATGGCCCAGCTACCACTCAATTCCATTTCCTCTTCGATAGAAGTACAGACAGATCGAGAAGAGACAGCACGAAAGAGCAAGAAAGAAGGAAAGAGAGAGAAGATGGGCTTCTTCTTCGCCGAAAGTTTCATACTTTCACCAACGATCCTATGCCTCCTTTTGTTCATTTCACCATCTTTAGCGTCAGAAACCAACCCCACAACCACCACGAGCTCAGTCTATGAAGTTCTTGAGGACTACAACTTCCCTATTGGCATCCTCCCCAAAGGTGTGCGAGGCTATAATCTTGATCCCTCCACGGGAAAATTTTCTGCCTACTTGGGCGGTAGCTGCAGCTTCTCGCTCGAAGGGTCGTACCAGTTGAAGTACAGATCCACTATCAGAGGTAATATTTCGCAAGGCAAGCTCTCGAGCTTGGAGGGCGTTAGTGTGAAGCTCTTCTTCTTCTGGGTTGACATTGTTGAGGTGCAGAGGAAAGGGGATAGTCTCGGATTCTCGGTGGGGATAGCTGGTGCGGAATTTCCTATTGATAACTTTGAGGAGTGCCCTCAGTGTGGTTGCGGATTGAATTGCAATGATGGGCAACTAAAGGAGGTCAGATCAATCCCGATTGTTTCTTCTTATGCCAAATGAAATAATTGCTTGAAGTCAGCCGAGAGAGGAAAAGAGCCATGACAATAATGGGTGGAGACATTTAAAATGCAGCTCGATTGGATCTGCAACTGCATAGTCGGGCAGTTTTTTTCTTTCTATCCTTTTAGAGATGTGAATGAAATCTACTGGGCTTGCTTCTAATGGTTGAGCAATTACATAAAATGATTGGATTGATGTTTCTTGATAGTTAGGACGCATCAAAACAAAAACCTACGCTCAGTTTTCCTCAATCCAACCATTCGGCTTTGATTGGGAGGTGAGATTGAATTGTGAAAATGAGCAAGTCAAGAACTTTAGAACAAATGCTCTCATTTTATAAGTAGAACAAATGCATTCATTTCAGTTGTTTTAACTGGAGAACTGAATGACGGAAGTGTGTGCTTGAATTTGGAATCTGTGATATTGTCAGCTCAATATTATTTGTGCTTATTCTAAATTGTACATGTTCAATTTTCTGATTATTGTTGATGACCTGTTGGTTGGCTTCAGTAGTTTTGTGTTCCGTACTATAGCCATTGAAAATCATTTTCTTCTGTTCACAAACAAATTGCATAGACTAAATAAAACCTTCTGACTGCGATTTTGAAAGTCTTTCTTTCCTTTCACCTCTTTTTCCCTGAATTTGCATGCTAAAATTGGGAATAAAAGAGGATGGTGATAGGTACAAAATTTCCCGGTTCGGTCAAAATCTTGAATATGATCGCTTCCATTGATCCCAGTTTACTTCGGTTTCTATCATCTAGGAGCTCTGTTAGGATTCTGGTTGGTAGAATTTAATTTGCAGATAAAAGGTTCACTGGTATACTACATTTGAAGCACTGAGTCTGTTATGCGAAATGCACAGAAAACTAGCTTACTTCTTTACAAAGTGGCTTCTGAGCATAAACAGGAAAACATCCTTATATCGTTGTCCAGGTACTACAAAACCTGTCATCAATTGCTCTTCTGGGTGTTATTCTCAACTGGTTAAGAATAAACTATAGCTGGCAGGCCTTACCTTGCCTAACTGACGAAACTCATTAGATTTTTTGTGAATAGAACGAACGAGTTCTGGGTGAGACTGATATTCTCAAAAAATACTACGACCAAGAATAAAGGTCCCTTGCTCTTGAGAAATAATCTTAAAAAGCATGTTCGTCATACGGGCAACAATAATCTTATCACATATCTTATAAAAAATCGAATATAGACTAATTGACCTAAATTTCTCAAACCCAGTAGGGTTCTCAACCTTAGGGGTCAAAACAATATAGCACGCAGCGAAGAACTTAGGGATGGAATTTGTTTGAAAAAACTCCGAGGTGGCTTCCAATAAATCCTCCTTAACTAAATCCCAGCAAAACCGAAAAAAAAACAATAACGAAAACCATCCGGACCAGGGCTACTCTCAATGGGTATACTACAAAGGGCATCCTTAATTTCTTCAAGGGAAGGATCTTTACAAATGAACAGATCATCCGCATCGGATATCACAGGAGAGATCAAGTTGCTTAAACTAGGCAACTCACGATTACTGCTATTCCCCAAAAATTGGTGAAAATACTCAACAACAGCACGGTGAATATCAATCGGGTACTTAATAGAGTACCATTGGCCAAGCACATATCATTAACCCGGTTCTACTTCTTAGCATTCAAGATAGTATGAAAGAATTTTGAATTTTGAATTTCATCTTTCAACCAGCTCTTTTTTGCTATGTGAGCAAGTCTCGTCTCCTCTCTACCCATCCAAGTCAAAAGTTCCAACTTAGCCACCATGAGATCAGTTAAGCAACCTTGAAGACGATTTTCCAGTCTTTTAATACGTTGCTCTAATTCCAATCTTTATCAGCTTGGTTACACATATAAAGGTCTAGTTAACATGCATTCAAAGGGCTTTATACATAGGTTTTAGCCATTATCTTCATCTTCTGTTTGGTTCACAAGGTCCACTGTCCCGGCTAGGTTCTTAGTTCAGAGCAGTGATCTATGACTTATACAGGGTCCTTATTCTGTGACTGTCTAGGGTCAGGTTCAGCTGGCTCCAATTTTGGGATAGAAGGTTTTTCCAAACAAGCACTCCAAAAGCTTCTACTTTTAAAAAAAAAAAGTAGTTGCAGAAATTGGTGGCTTTTCTTTCAGATAGTTGTAATCTCTGGGTTTGTCATAAGTCCACTCATTGAAATACTGGCATCAACCACCAAGCTGACTTGAATGAACTGTAACTGCTAATGTTATTGATGTGTTATCTAATGTAAGATGGAAGCTTGCTTATTTTGCAGGGACCATATAATTGAACTTTTAGTAATATTGAAAAAAAAAAAAAAAAGAAATTTATCAATCCGGGTTCTAAGGAAAAACTTGAAGTTCTGCCCTTATCATGTTATATTGTGGGCACTGATTCATTTGACAAAAATAATTAGATCAATGACATAAATCTTACTTTAGCAAATAAGAAGAAAATAGTATCGACACACAGTTTTTGGAATGGATTTTGCTATGCATCAGCTACTATTCACCCCACACTTTACAAATTTTTCTTTATTTTTTCATAAGATGTGGGGTGTGTGTGACTGATAAGAAGAACTATTTTTTTGGAATACAATAATGCAGTTTTGTTTTATACTGAAATTGAAAAGAAAGATAATCAAATATAGTACTTTCTAACTTCTTGTATAATTTTATTTCATCAACACAGAGGCTGACACGCGAAGTTTCCACCCCAATAACTTCACAACAAAAATGCCATGATGGGTTTTGTCGCTAACATTGCCCTGCCTTTGTTCCAAGTTTCAAACCATCACGACCGTTTCAAGATTTTCTTTTATGTCTCTCTTTATTAGACAATGGCAAGGTAACTCATCGTGAAAATGATAAAAAAAAATAATAATAATCTATCACTTTAGGAATATAATACTACCCACTTTAAATACTAAACTCCTTGCTTAGAAAAATAAATAAATAAATAATAAACCCCATTAAGAACTTTAACATCTATAAATAAGGGAATTGAAACAACATAAACTTTAGAGTGAAGCTTGGGTAAGATGTCATGGATGAGCTGCATCGTATGCTTTCAGTCAAATGAATTCCATCCCAGCTTATACGTTCATTTGGATTAAGGCAAACTCGTACATTTGGAGCCCCACACATTTTTGCCATGTTGAAGTCAAAATAGCCTCCCAACACGACAAGATTTTTGCACAGATGCCTCACCAAGAAGTGGGGCATGTTGGTAAACCCATTTAAAGGCACTATAATTACATTAGGATTTTCTGTCCTTAAATTTTCAATGGCTAGCTTTTTTCAGTTGATTATTGTGATATGTTAAAAAACTATTCAATCACTTCAAGCAGTGAAAGTCATCATAAGCAGCTGCATCATGGGTTGCTGGTTTGGAATGTTGCAAGATAGATTGGGAAACAGTTTATTGAGAAAATTTCCTGGGAAAGCCACTCGAACAACACCATAACCAAGGACTTTCTGCTTCCAATATCACAAAAAAAAAATTCTTTTTCTAACTATTCATTTTGAATGTTAACTGTTACACATTATCGGTTGATAGATAATCAAAGTAGATTTACCAATGAATCGTGAAATGCCATATAGTGTAGAGCTGGGAGGGGAGAAAGAGGCAAAACAACAAAACAGAAAGAATGAAAGAATTGAAAGACATGTGATCGCTAAAATAAGAGGAAAAAAAACCCGCCCTACACGTATGATTTCGAGGTTTAAGTTCCCTGGAAGGCTAATTAATAAGTGTTATTTTTATGTGATTTTTATCACTCTTTTATTTATGAAAAATGTCATTTTCCCATTAATACTATTGATTTTATTTTATTTCTACATATTTTTATTTATTTTCTTGGATTTGAAGGACTAAGAAGATTTAGTGCAAAATGATACCATTTTGGTACAAAAGAAGAGACTACGGATCCAAACCGATGAGAGGCAACGAAATCTGAAGAGAGCCGATGAGATTTGGACAAGGATCCTTGTGTCCCTTGGGCAACAAAGAGATTTCTCTCTCCCAAAAACGAGAAGACTTACCTCTCGGTAGGCAAGGAGACCCGCAACCAGAATGCACTAAGACTTGGCGACAAGGCTTTAGGCTGTTAGATTGGGCAATTAGTCTAAACGAACAACTTAAAAAGCCAACCTAAAAGACATCATGGACAATAACTAGAAAAAGTGAAGAAAGTCTTTCATCCCAGTCGGGAGTCTTTCTACTCGATAGGTGAGGAGAGGGCAGTGTGGTCTTTGTGACCTCCATGCCCGTTCATTTGTGACCTCCACGCCAGTTATATTCAGCGCACATGATATCACTCAATGGGATAATTCCTTCCAACCAGGATTAATCTACTGCTGACCACCAAATCCGAGTTCTGCAATCAATCTGTTGGCGACCAAATCCTTCCGAGCTCACAATTCAAGCCGCATATCACTGAATCTTCCATTTTTGATAATCTCGTTGTTCTTGGGATAATTCCTTTTATGTTGACATTTATCTTTAGAAACTAATTTCTAGATTTTTAGGCTAGATTGTAACCACATGTATCTTGTTTCCATATTTGAGTTTTGACATCTATTTAATCCCGTCTTGTGGGATGAATAAGAAGAGTTCTGAATCGAGGTTGAGAGTTTTTATGTTTTAGAGTTTGAGTCTGAGTTAGGGTTCCATAATTTATTCTTAAAGTGCTCTTTCGAGAAGGCGGAACTGGAGGGCAGAGGCGAGAATCACATGACTCATCAATCAACTTCAATGAAGAACACCAGTTTTATTATTTTTATTTTTAATTTCATTATGAACTAATTCTATTTTCTAGAGCTTTGATGTAGCCTAGCATTGAATACACAGTTTATATTCCAAGTTATCTTATTTTCAATATTTCCATGATTGAGTATTTATTCTTTATTCTTAATGCTTACAATTTTCTAGCTAACTATTGTTCAATCTTTTGGATTACAGATTAAAGCTCTAGGATTAAATATCATTAGTTGAGCGAAAGTAGAGATGCTTTACCGCGATTAGTATGGTTTTCAAGAAAAATTCAAAAAACTTAATGAGCCTCCAATTAGTTAAATTCATATAGAGATATGGAATTATTAGTTGGAAATATTTTTGATATTGTTCAAGAGAAAATATTGAATAGTTAAGGGATTTTTATCATCAACTTGGGATAATTGAGATTCTATAAAAAGGAAGAATAAATTGTGTAGGATTTGCTAGGTGAAATCAAATGTTTTAGATCTATTCTTATTATTTTTAAAATCTTAATTTTAATGTTCTTTTTTTCAGTTTAATTTAAATAAACCATTCTTCAAATTTTGATTTTTCAAATAGTAATTAATTTAGTCAATTTCAATACTCAATAGCATAATTATTTCCTGTGGGTTCAATAACTATTTTCTTTAAAACATTTTACTATTTGTTACGATTTTGTGCATTTGCAAATATATTTTTATGCAAACAAGTTTTTGGCACCGTTGCCCCATTGACCAAGGGCATTGCAAAGTCTCTTAACGTCTTTTGCTCATGATCGGCCATATTAACTTTAGATGCGGCGACTTCTTCTTTTTTTTTTTCTCTTTATTGATCCGAGTTAAGGTTCTTTCAATTTCGGGATCAAAAAGTGTATGCTCTAATGATTTAGATTGGCGCATGCACTTCTAATTCTTGAAAATAAAAAGATCAAACTGAGATCAATTTTTGTTATATATAAAATAAAATCCAAAATAGTAAAAATTTATGTAGTATCAATATCAAAATTACCTTATATCTCTCTCATGCCTCATATATTGATTCACCTTCAAATTGGGCGAAGGTAGTGATATCATTCTTTAATTTCGTTGTCTTGGCCGAAGGAAAATATTTTGCTACTAATTTCTTCAAATATATACACACTAGACTTAGTGCGGCAATTAAACCGAGTTGGAATTGTTTATTTGTTAATTTTTTAATGTAATTTAATAATTAAAAAATTATATAAATAAAAAATCTCAATTCAATGAAATTCTTACAATTAACAAATAGAGTCTTTATTGAATTAGAAAATTGTAAAAATTTATAAATAATTAATATGCAACTAGTTATTTTTATTCAAAATAACCATATATTATATGCCTACATAAATTAACATATTTGAATTTTAATGATTACATAAATTATTGAGAAAACATATAAATTGCAAACTTTGAATTTTAAAAGAAAACTGACAAAATAAGTATTTGTAAGTAAAACTATTAGTAAAACAACACTATTTATTACTATATATAATAACGGAGTAAAAGATGCGCTTATGTGTTGTTAGAATCGAAAATGATGGGCATATGTTTATTGTAGAGTTAACAAACAATTTAAAGGTAAGAAATGCTATTTGCAATTATAGATGACGTAAGTACTGTATACTCATTTTGAAAAAATAAGTAAATATATGACCTATATAAGAAATTAATTTTTTATGATAGATTTTATTTTATTTTTTAAATGCATAATGTTTATATAACTCATGATTGTATCTAGTATTACTTTACAATAAAAAAGACAACGTAAGACTGTGAGAACCGAAAATTATGTAAATCGATAGTCACATAAGGCACCTTTTTTTCTCTCTTGATATCCCTTTGTTTGCACTTGCCCTATCTCATATGTCTGCATGGGCTCCAGAAAAATACCGACAACCTTGCTATGTAACCAAGGCAACATAACACAGAGACAACTTGAAAATCGCAGGCAGCATAAAAAGTAGAGGCAACGCTTGAAATCGAGAATTGTGGAAACAAACTTATCTTATGGTCAGCTGAAACAGTGATCTAACGGTCACATAACGAAAAGATGCGACACAGTAGAACGTTTTGTGCTAATGTATAAAAGGAATGTCGTTATTTTCTATTTTCTAATGCAGTGTTAATTGGTTTTGTTTCACCCAATTATTGTAGAGAAATTATATTTGCAGTCTCCAACTAGGGATTGGATGTGCAAGCTCTTCATTAAATAGAAAAAAATATCATTTTGATAAGAATATTATTGTAATTTTGAAAAAAATTAAAGATAAAATTAATTATACTTACAATACAGTCTCCATTTGAGACCTGTATGTAGCATTGCTCTTTATTGTAAGAGGTAAAATTCTTTAAATGCGACACATCTTATAGAGATACATAAGATGCATGAATGATAAAAAGAAAAAAAAATTATCTAATAAAGATATATATATGCATAAAAATTAGAGATTTAAAAAAATTAAATTATTTATTATATAATTTATATTTTATGTGGTAATTTTAAAAAATTATAATGATAAAATAAGATAAGATGAAATAATTTAATTGTGCAATCAAACCAGCACTTAATTTTAAATTACAGTGGCCAAGTCAATTCTACAATTATATAAATATATATATATTATGTTGCTTTCGTGTCCATAAGGCATTGAAGTGTCATGAATGCATGACAGTGTCTTAAATGTTTCATGACTCGTTGACGAGTTAGGCATATAGATATCAACCTTTGCACGTCAATTATAAAACAAATTGATTAAAATTATATTTTTCATATTTCAAATCCTCTTGATACGTTAAACCCGCACGTATCTTCCTTGGAGTTGGCTTTTGTTCTTTGTGTTTTTGTTTTTTTTGTGTTGTTTTGTTTTTTGGTACGTATCATGTAGCCTCGTTTATCATTTATACTTATCCAAACATATAGCGTAGCGATTAGCCTTTCCTGTCTTCCATTTGAGAGCATTGAGCCCTCTCTCTTTCTTATTCCTTTCCGTCAGAATTAGCCTTCCTGTCTAAATTGTTAGCAGAGAAAATCTAGCTTTTGGATTCATTTCGGTTAAATCTAGCACATACCCTTCTCATTTATTCTCTCTTTCTCTCTCTCTGTTGCCAAGTTTCTATTTGATAACTTCCTCTCATTCCAGCTTGTAAGTTTTTCGTTCTCTTTCTTCTTCCTCTATCTAGAAAGTTGATATTTTGTTTGATTTCTTTCAGTTTTTCATATACCCGTTTCCTCTCTGCCCTCCTGCTTTTTATCTCTCGTGGCAATTATCGAGTTTTCATTCTTCTCCCCGTCTCCAGAAAAGTTAAGCTTTTGATATATTATCTCCAATTTGATAGCTACATTTTTCCCTCTAGCCTCTTTTCGGGTGTGATTTGGAGGAGAGGATGATGATGATGACAATGGAGGGGATGATGGGTAAGGGGGGACTGGATGATATGATAAGGAGGCTTCTGGAAGGAAAAGGAGGGAAGCAGGTGCAGCTATCTGAAGGGGAGCTCCGTCAACTCTGCGTCAACGCCAGACAAATCTTCCTCTCTCAGCCCAATCTCCTTGAGATTCGTGCTCCTGTTCGCATATGCGGTCAGCTCTGTCTCTCTCTCTGTCTCTCTCTCAGATGATGGTGATGATGATTTTGAATTATGTAGTTACAAGAAGTTATGTATACTGTGCCTGTTCGTGGATGAATACAAATTATCTCATACTTGAAAGGAGATTATGGATGAAAGTTTGGGTTATAAATTATAGGTTTCTGGTAATTAAGTTGGTTATATAAATTGTCTTGAAGAATCTTATATGAAATAAACTTTTATTTCATACACTTTGTTAATGTCAAGGTGCGGCAATTTTCGGCCTTTCTGTTGAACTAAAGGGTGTGGCTATATAAATTCACTATCTTAAGGCATTGTGGATGGAATGAGTTGAGTTTGTTTTTACTATGAGGATTAGCATATCGGTACGCTATTTGTGTCCAATTTAATCATGGACATTGGTTTTTATGCTATTTGAATTGTATACAAATTGCCACTTGCTGTAGATTATGATCTTGAACCCAAAGGAGAACCCATTCTACGTATGGGGTATCTTCCTTGTTATCCTTGGTTCTAATATTGCAGGCCTCTTACAGGTGATATACATGGACAATTCCGAGATCTACTGCGGGTTTTTGAATATGGTGGCTACCCTCCTGCTGCAAACTACCTCTTTCTCGGTGATTATGTAGATCGAGGCAAGCAAAGTTTGGAGACGATATGTCTGCTTCTAGCCTACAAAATTAGATATCCTGAAAATTTCTTCCTCTTGAGAGGAAACCATGAAGATGCAAAGATCAATCGGATTTATGGATTTTATGACGAGTGTAAAAGGAGGTTCAATGTTAGGTTATGGAAAATATTTACCGACTGCTTTAATTGTTTGCCTGTGGCTGCACTCATTGATGGAAAGATACTTTGTATGCATGGAGGACTCTCTCAGGAGTTGCAAAATTTGGATCAAATAAAGGAACTTCCCAGGCCTACTGATGTACCAGATAGTGGTCTCCTCTGTGATCTGCTTTGGTCTGATCCCAATCCTAATGTTGAGGGCTGGGCAGAGAGTGATCGAGGTGTCTCATGTACTTTTGGACCTGATAGGGTTGCTGCATTTTTGGATGAGAATGACCTTGATCTCATTTGCCGAGGTCATCAGGTACCGTAAAGCAATCTTATTTTGAGCAAGCCCTGAATTATAGGCAATAAAAGCCGAGTACTACTACATCCACAAAAGAATTACACAAAACAATCACACAAACTGACGTGACTTCATCTGATCTATTAGATTTACTTTACAACAAAATTAACTTTACAATTTGACGAACCACATCAAACCACATCAGTTTGTGGGATTGCTTTTGTGTAATTCTTTTATGGCTAGAGTATTTCCCAAGTTAACTGCTAAGAGCTAGATCTTCTTTCAACTGATCCTATAAGACTTTTTTGAACCCATTGCAGGTGGTGGAGGATGGATATGAATTTTTCGCTAAAAGAAGATTAGTCACAATATTTTCAGCTCCAAACTATGGTGGAGAGTTTGACAATGTCGGTGCTCTATTAAGTGTTGATGAATCTTTAGTGTGTTCTTTTGAAATATTAAAACCACTTGAGAGTAAAGCATCAGCAAGCGGGTCTAATACATCCCGGATGAAACTTAAAAAGGTATGTGCTCAACCACATTAATTCTTTTTTCTTGTTTGTTGATGCCTTGAGACTTTGTTATCTACCTGAAGTTTTGGCTTCTTTTTCTCATCTTTGTTTGACAGCCCCAGTAGGCTGGAATAGGAGATTCCGTCTGTTCAAATAGGAGATACAACTAAAGATACAGCAAGCTCAGTTCATGTTAGGGTTTGAATTATTGGTTAATCGACAGGCTTTGCAAAAGAGAAGCCTTAACCTTCATGATTTTGGTTGAGCATCTTTGTATATGTAGTAGATGTAATTTGTTTTGATCACCACCTCTTAAAATGACCGATTGCATGAATGAATTCTAATTGAACTTTTCTTTTGGATTCTGTGTCATTGAACATATGGATATTGTGCTCCTTCGGTGACGACGAAGACAGAAAGCAGTTAGATGAACAGTTTGTATAATAACAAACAGGATTTTATGTCAGGACTTCCGGTGATAGAATATACTTTAGCGGCAACTACTCTGGTGGCTTCTGTACCATCTCGATTTTCGATTCTGACAATAGACAAAAGGGGACTGCTAGGGCCACCGAGAGGTGGTCCCGAGAGTTTCTACCAAGAAGTGTTATTTTGCATTTTTTGTCAAGCAAATCACTTTAAACATTTAAAAAAAATTACAAACTTATTTAAAAACACTTCCTTAATAATTAAGTAAAAAAAAAAAAAAAGGCCAAGAAGAGTGGAATCGGTAGCTTTTATGGGATGCATTCTCAGTGGATGCATCATTTTCCTAGACAAAAAAGGAAGGGAGAACCGAAAAAATGAAAAAGAAAACAAGAGTTGAGGATATGTGACATCTAGACACAAGAAGCAAACCAGAAAAAACATACAAATCATTTTTCACAAAAAGAGTTGTTGAGGATTTTTCAGATCTAGGCTAAAAGTCTTCATGACCCAAAATTTACTTTTCTGAATAACAGAACAAAAATATCAAGAGGCATTCATTTATGGTATTATAACAAAAGTTGAGACATGATTTGACAAGCAACTATTTGTTCACCTACAACGAGAGTCATCTTCCAATTCCCCTTCTGCTTCCTTGATTGCTGGCATCCCTCTTGGCTTCCAGTTTCCTTGCGTTGCGTTGAATAACTGCAAGCTTTTGGCGATGGTTATGACTCTTCCTTTTGCTGCATGATCAAAACAATCATAAGAAAAAAGAAAAAGACTCCTCTAACAAAATGAACCACTAATGATAAGTACTTTCCAGAATTTCATAATTGGGAAGAATTACTGTTTTCTATACAAAAGAAAGAACCATTTAAAATGGCATATATGCTACAATTCAGTGTCATCTCATGGCTAATAAACTGAAGGAAAAGAACTGTTAATCTCATCTTCGTGCTACTTTTATAATCAAGAAGAGAATAATAAAAAGAAAAATAAATAGGACAAGAACAGGAGTCAATCTGACGAACAAAGAAAGGGGGAAGCAACCAGTAACCTCAAAAAGCTCAGCACGCTGGAAAGAAATTATAATGGAAAATTGATCTCAGATATAAAGCGGAAAGAGTGGTCTGACCTTATAAACAGCAATCCTGCTGTCAGAGCCATCCCTCCTACTGCCCAAGAAACCCTTTCCCTAAATGGCATCTCTCTCACCCATTGCTGGAAATCTTCGAACACCCCAGAATCAGCAGTTCCCTTGGGCACCTTAGAATGTGAAGCACTCCATGAATCAGCAATGGAATCTAGACTTGCTTTTCCTCCATAGCAAGATGAGTCCTCCATGCTCATGTACACTTCATCAGAAGGGTTAACAGCAAAACCTGCAGCAAGGCAAAGCTCAGTGCCATTTGATACCCATTCAGAAGCCCTGCCACAGATGAAGTCTTTTAGTCCACATGGTGCTAGAACCTGGCAGGTAAATGTTAATCAGAACTGGTATTTTTTTGGGCATTCATGAGAAGAAGATTTCAAATGGCAAAACTTAACACCAAAGAAATTTTAAATGGCACTTTTTAATGTTACAAACGCTCCCCTAACAAATCAGCCATGCCTCACAAACAATATATGGGATGGCTTTGGCACAATAAATCATAAATACAAGCCAAAAGCTCTCAACTCCTATTTTGAGCATTTTTTTTTTTTTTTTTAATAACTGTGACTGGCCAGGCCAACTTTGCACGCACTTCGACTAATCCCATGGGGCCCTGAAGTTAACGACCAGGTAAACCTCCAACAGCCCTAAGAGACTCGAACTAGTAACCATTGGGGAGCAAACCCAAGGCCGGACCAGCTGAGCTACCCCTCAATAAGCCTTCTTCACACCACCAAACAGTATCATTTCAAGCAAATAACCTAAAAAAAAGGGTGCGCATAAGTTCTCAGATTGCTATATAGTGCAGAGGCAGACCCACATAGGACCTTTGGGGGCATGCCCGCCTAAGCTTTTTCAAATTCCTATATCAGTATTATGTACAAGTGCCCCTGAAATTAGATTTTGCATCTCCAAGATAATTGCTTTCGAGTTTTGACCCATTGAATCGGATAAAAAAAAAACAAAATTAAGGTTTTAGTTGTACGTGATTAGGCTTCTTAATGTGGACTTCGTGCTATCAAAAAAACAATATGGGCTCCCCAAAGTTCTCTCATATAAAAGCCTAAGTGTGTACATCTGTGCAAAACTATTACGGCCCAATAAAGGTCCAAATCACATCTGAGCTCATACTCCAATAGGAGTAGTCAAAGTTACAATTGGAACCTCTAGAAATCATTATAAAAGGGCTTTAACTTTTTTTTGATTTGGGTGTCCGGGAACCATGTCCTGACTAATCGCAGGAGTACACAGGCCCTCACCAAGGAGTTTCCCACAAATGCACATCAAGTAATTTAAGGGAAAAACTCCCTAGTCCGATGGCCCTAGAAATTGTTTGCACCCAGTGGGATTCAAACCTTGGATCTTGAAGGAAGCATATCACCAAGACCAAGCCCTTTAACTTACCCCTCCCAAGCAATGGGGGATCTCATTTACCGCCTTTCTATGTACAATCACACAATATGGGGTATTACAATACACTTGTAACTACGCAAGGAAGGCTGAAGCCACATTTGAGCCCATACTCCAAAATGACTAGTCAATGTTATAATTAGAGCCTTGAAATCATTATAAAAGGCTTGAACTTTTTCCTCATAAGTAATGTGGGATCTCTTTCACTACCTTCCCATACACAATCCAGGGTGTTAATGAAACCAACACTACAAAAAAAACACTATACAACTCCCTTCTATCCTACTAACATTCTCTTCTCTTGCTTTACAATTAGGGTTTGTTAGTAATAGATCTATTCAAAGTTCCAACACCTGCAATACTTTTTTCGATAAGTAACACCTGCAATACTTCATGAAACAAGCCGAACAACTTGATATGGAAAACTTAGAAAAATCTGTATTCAAAATTAGAAAACTTCCATATTGAGAGAAAATTTCTCTTCTGGGATGAGTTCATAAATGTGACTTTTTTATATAGTCGTGAATTTTGCATATGGATGAAAGACTTGTCTTTTTTTCTTTCAAAAAAACACATTTATACATTTAGATAAAGGATCCATATGCGTCAAGCGAAATCCCTTATCCAAAATAAACCTTTTTCTGCATGCATATTCACCACTGAATCTACTATCCTGATCTTTTGATGAGCTTTTCAGTGCAGAAGTTTGAGAGTTATCCACACACCTGTGTCTTTGCATCCATAGAGAAGTAAGCATTGGAGCAAGCCTCATAGACTCTCGCACAAAAAGAGCTGCATATCAGAGGAGGTCCTGGCTGAACACCAACACGTGGATGACATATGGAACACTCCAACAGTTCCCATAAGTGCATGCACTCTGGGCTGCCTTCTCCTTTTGAAGCCAACCTCCTGACAGATAGCAATGCAGGATGCGTCTGGGCAACATCACAGCAAGTCTTTCTGCGGAAAACCCTACAAAGTGTCAAATCTTTGGCACCCTTGCTTACCTTTCTTGGAGGTTTTCCCTCGGATGAGAAAGGTGGAAAGCGACCACCTTGGGAGACACACACTCCATCAGGTTTACCTACATTGGAATAGATTCCATGATTTCTCATCCTTTAATTCCATAGAGGAACTTTTAATATCATAAAACTTCTACTTCTTTTCTTTTACTTCTTGTTATTTATTCTCTTTTGCATGGATACTATTACAAATCTTTAAACTTCAGAATTGCAAAAGTTAGTAAGACGTTTGAAGCAGAGACTCAAAATCAATTAAAACTCCTCATTCACTAAAAGAATTTAGCGAGGACCCCATTTCACCAGAGCTATTAGTCCAATGAAAAAGATCAACAAACCAATGCTTCCCACTTCAAGAATGAAAATCAATCGCTAATAAAGACAGCCTTCATAAAACTAATACCACCTCATTGCTAATTTCACAATAAAGAATAAATTACTTATAACTTACCCAAATTCAAGATACGTGAAACCAAAAAAGGGAAAAAATACTCATAGAGAAAACAAAGACAAAGATAGATTGGTATACCCAGAACTGTACTTTTTGATACCCAAATGGATATCAAGAAAAGGGTTTCAGTAAGAGCCACTAAGCTGAAAATATGTAAAAAGAAAGAACCCTAACAAAAGAAAGAGAAAATTACCGAGGGAAAAGGGGAGGAAAATATTGACAAAGACCAGCCAAATCAGAAACCCAGAATCCAATTTCCTCGTTCCGTCCATCTTGGACCGAACCGTGGGACTACAGAGCAATACTAGCTGGCTTACTACGGAGTAAACGGAATCGCCCAAATACACAGTATGGTTCGGTTTTGGCAGTCCGAGTGTCCGACTCCTCCGAGCGCCCAATAGTCAATACTTTTTTATCTGAAAGTCATATACCCGATTAAAATTGGGGAGCGCCTGGACCATTGTATGGGCATGGCTATTAGCCAGTGTAATCCTTGTTTCTTCATGTTCTTATTAGTTATCATTCCCCCTCCCGAGTACATTGTATGGGCCAATTGGCGGCCATGGGCTTCTATCAACTTTTATGGTACAAAGAAAAAGATTTGTACGGTTTTAAAATATTTAAATTTTATGAAGAAATGTATCTATATATTAACATGTCATTTATTTTTTTATTTAAATATATATGTGTTTAAATAAAATAATAATAATAATAAATCTCGTATCGATGTATAATGTATGAAATGGCAAGGAGAATTTTTCCTTTTAAAGAAAAAAATAAGTGACACTTGAGACAAAAAGACTCGACTTTCTTCCTGTACCTTTTAACCAGGATATCTCCTATTAAACTTCAACTGCCAGTGATATATTTAATTTTAACCGTAATATTATATTAACAATAGTAAAAGAATTTATTTCTCATATTCCTTACATTATAACAGAATCCAAATCTCGTGTCCATCTCTCTCGTATTTCTTTTTCTCCTCCTTTGCATGCAAGTGCAACAACAATTACAACTAGAACAAGAAGTTGTGCAGCTAATCAGCTATGGGATGGAAGAATTGTATTCCAACAAAAAGTTGAGACCCTACTCCTACTAGGTTGTTAAAAAAAAAACAACCAAGCTGAGATACTCTCAAGAAAATCTTAACATTACAACCATAAGTGCCAAGGGTCTAAAAAAGAAGAAGGGTTGTAAAAGATACTAGAAGGCATGCTCACACTCCCCACTGGGCAAGGCCTAGCTTGTCCCCGAGAGGCCCAACGGCTAAAGCATAATCAGCCCACCAATCAGTATAAGAAGAAGGAGGCCCAGGACTAGTGTGGGAAGAAATACAACATGAGAAAATAGAACAATATTTGCTCTGACACAACCCTGCACACAGATGCAGTAGCAGAACCACACTACATTAAAAGGTCAAATATAGAATATAGACTAAGATCTTGACGACAGCCCTTGTCCCTGACAGAGTGCAAGGATGATGGCCGCACCCTCCAACCTATCACATGGGACATGACCTGAGGGAGCCACATCGCATTAAAAATGTTGGCATGCTACGCAATACATAGGACAAGTGCCCCTAACACAGGATATGGAGGACCATCTCAACAGGAACTATAAAAACCAAATCCCAGGTTACAATTCCCTCTCACATACAAAAAATCTCTTTAAAGATCAAATGACTGACTTAGACATCAAATGTGTATTACCACTCCCGAGCCCTCACATCTCTTGTATTGCAGGAATATCGAGCCCAATAACTGGTATGCAAAACACATCATTAACAGATACAAAAATTGCATTGAGAGTATCTCAACAATAGCCATAGTTTGCAATAGAAGATGGAAAACAAGAACAACCAAAATAAGAACAAGAAGAGTACAGCTATGGATTCCCAATAAGAGAGAAGGATTTAAGGAAGCATTGCAGTATTTTCATGATGTGTTTGTAATCTGGTGTTCTTTATAAAATAGTCTGTTGTGGTTATTGATCTAGTTGAAACTGTAGGACGGGTGTTTTTAAAAAGTACTCTTAGGGCAGGTTTGGAAACCGAAAATTCTCAAAATTTCTTATCTCATTTCAACTCATCATTACACATTTTTTAAATCCCCATACAAAATATAATAAATAATTCAACTTTTTCAAATTCCAATATACCTTTTTTCAAATTCCAATTCAACTTTTTCAAATCTCAAAACTAAAAAATAATATTTTAAACTCTAAAACAAAATACAAAATTCTCATTTCTACCCCCAAACCAGCCCTTAGAATGTGAAGTGGGATGTCTTGTTATGGTTTGTAATATAATAATAGTAGATGTTGTCTTAGTCTCAAAGGTGTAATTAATAGTTATATTTATCTTGAGTATGTAAAACTATACCATACGTAAAATTAATAGTTTGGCCTTCGAGAATTCAATTCTAAACTATACGTATGTAAAACTTATCTTGAGTATCAATGCACTATTACTCAAAAAATAACACTACACAAAATTAAAAATTGATTTTTACATGAATATACGTCAAAACATAATGTTGTAAATGAGTTCTTCCCGGAACATGTGAGAGAAACAATGGGTATTAAAAGGCTTTTTGCATTCTTGTGCCAAATACAAATTTTCTATAGAATGTAGGTTTGATTAAAAACTTTGTGGTCATTGGCAATTGAATTTTACCAGGAGATGTCTTGTTACTTTGTAACTAGGGGGCAAGCCAAACCCCTTGAAAAAAAGGCCACTTCTCATTGTGGGGCTCTCTTATTTTAAAAAGAATTGTTTAAAATTTTATAACTGTATCTAACATTATTCATTGTAAAATTAATACCTAAGTTTTCACGCTTTTATAAATTGAAGTCACAATTCTTAACTTTCACATTATTAATAATTGAGAATAAAAAAACCTCTCAATTAGATAACTCTATCAATTTTCTCGTACAAAACTAGCAGGAGTTTTCTACGCATCAGTTTTCAATTATCTAACACGTGGCAATCCATTGTTAATTTCTTAACAGAATATTAATTGAGATTGCAAATTTTTTATTTTTTAGATAAGTAGTGCTAGGCTGCTGCCCGGTATTAACCGTTGGGCGTGCCGCCTAGCACAAATTTATCTTTTCATTTTATTTCAATTTTTTTATTCATATTTTTTTATAATTTTAAAATATTTTAAAAAAATAAAAAAACAAAATATTAATAAACTAATAGTTACTTCTTTAACTATTAAGTAAAGAAAAAAATTAAAATATATTGTTATGCACTTGATCACCCGATTTAAAAAGAATAAGATAAAACCCTCCAATAAACCCTCCAAGCATGTAATGGTTTTATTTCCATATTCTTGGACTGATTGATGGCCAAACAAAATATAAACTTTTTTTTATTTTTATTTTTTGGGCCACACGCACCCTCTGAAATTCTCCGTTTCAATTATTTTTGGAAATGTAGTTTTCTCATTTGAAGACCAAAGAGAGAGGGAGGACGTCAGATGACATCACATAAGAAGTATCAGTTTCAGAACCTAAATTGTATGTTGGACTAACAATTAAAATGTCAAATAATATATCCAACCCCCCCCTAATTGTCTTGTCCTTTCCTTGATTTAAAATATTGCATATTTAATTGAAACGCCACGCCATATCTTGGCCAGCCATTGTCAGCCATCTTATTTACCTTTAAATAGAAATACGAACAGATCAACAGAGAAACTTTATATACAGATAGAACAGTTACCACACATGAACTACTACAACCTCCTACAAGAACACAGCTCTCAACGGTCGATGATACACAAGATCTTACCTACATAAACAACCACGCATCAGCCGCATACCTCCCCCATTTAGCTTAACACCATATATAGAACAGCATACCTAAAGAACATAAAAGATAAAAGTCCCAACATTTTTTTTCTGACATTGGACGAGAAAAGACACTCATATCTCATACATCATAAGGAGGAGGGCTTCTGGTTCGAGCTTTACTCGCCTTCTCGTACACATCCGAGGTCGACCTTCTTCGAAATCGAAACGAGTCTCTACCTCCTAAATAAACACCAATCATTGAGTGACATGTTACCAAATGAAATAACATACATAGGTTACCCCACACCACGTCTACAAAAGTAACATATAGATCTTACAAGATGAGGCGTCCATCTTCAAAGTTTATAAGGTAATTCTTTAAAAATTTATTTTAGTTTATAATAAAAATAATTTCATGTCAATGTGTATATATATATATATATATTATGTACTGGAGTTATTAAAGACATCAAAGACTCCCCACAAGACCCGCTGAAATGAAGTCACTCTGTCGTGACAAATGCACTCCACACAATATTTTGGACTCCATTATTGCATTATAAAATAAACACCAACTTGGCAATAGTGACTTGGCATCAACCCTGGTTAACTAACATAACCCAACCCAACCGTGTACAATGCATTATTGGGCGTTGACGTGGACATTTATGTCATGTTACCAACCAGCGAAGAAACTTCACAAAACGACCATTATTATACCAAAATTACTACACCCACCCTAGGTTGCACTATCTATTCATCCATTAGCAAGTAGACACTATTATCCTCAAAATGACAAAATTACCCTGTTGGATATTTCTAGACGATTATCTCCGCTTTGTTCATACAGATCTTGTCCAGGGTCATATTTGTCATTTAACGCGGATGGGAAAACAAAAGCTAAAAAGTACTAAGGTCTGAAGCTATCGCTTACCGGAAAAAGGAGATACCGGAGGGGTAGATCCGGCTGGTGAGACCGGAGGCGATCCGTTTTGGTACCCGGGTGGGTTTATTATCATGATGCTGCGCGTAACTCTTATCGCCTCATCCGACGAATCCTCACCGTATGACCTCGCATTTCCTCCATCAGATTCTGAGCAACACCAACCAAGAAAAGCGCAATTAACATAAATATCCATGCGTCAGATACTCAACGCCGTCGGATTTAAGGACATCAACTTTTGGTTATGATACACCTCGTTTTCATTAAACATATTTACGTTTCGGCATGCTTTAAAACGCGCCGGGCTCATGATCCCGAAAGATGGATACGCTTCTAATATTCTAAAAGTAGCAGTTCAAAGGATTATTGGATGAGTTATTCATCAAAACAGTTCTAATTTTGGCAAAGTAAATTCAAAGCAGATAAGTTCCTGATAATTGATTAGAATTATATTCATTTCGATGACTTTGGTTTAGCTCGTTATTAGGACGGAAGGAAGATGACGATATAGCCTCCACTAAATTACGCCGCCCGCTAAGCATAGCAAAACACTGCATACCCTTGCCGGATCCAGATCGGAAGGAGAACGCAGAGTGCTTCCGGAGCTTCCCGAGGCCTTTATCCGGCCGCGGACCGGCGATGGTGTCATCCCACAGCTGGTCGAGTAGGCCCATAGCGCACGCTAGCCAACAGCCGCTCTGGCGTGAGTAAAAGACTCCGATGCTCGGAATAGAGGAACTAAGAGATAGAGGGCGATATTTAAGGAAGGTAGGCGTTATAGGTCGAGCAAGTATGAGAAAAAGAATGCGATCGGAACCGTCGATTCGGATCTGGTGGAAATGAATGACGTGGCAAGTAGATCGACGAGCACGTATTGAGAGATAAAATCGAGTTGACACGTGGGCCCCCGAAGAGTCGGAAAAGTTTATTGAGAAGAGAATGGGTGTCACGTGTCTTTCAAAGAGATGTGAGACGCAATGTCACGTGATGAGTCTGTTTTATCACGGAAAGTCGAGAATGCCACTATCTTTATCGGAGTCACAAGAAAATGATCTCAAAGTTGCATAGAAATTACAAAAAGGTACCAGGGCCTAGACTCTACTCGGGTTTTATAAGCCAGCCCCCATATTAGATATGCGTCGAATCTGCCGTCGCGATAAACAGATCAAATGTCGTGACATCTTATTGAATTTTAGCCCTTGCTTTTAAAAGAATTGTCGTTGTCATAATTAATAACATAATTATGTTTTCCTTTTTATTAGTTGGGAAAACAATGGAATTTCCTTCCTTTAGGTAAATGTCTATATTCTTTGACGCTATAGATCTTGTAGAAGACGTGTTCCATCACCGGTCGTGATTGTTAATCTACAAATATTGAGTGGACGGCACGGTATACTTATGACTTAGTGTTCAATTAGTCACACGACTCCTGTGAGCCCTTTATGAGTGATGGGTTTTGGACTCCCGATTTAGACCAAACCAATATTAACTCTTCTAGATTTTATGATAATTATTAAGTTATGTTCTGATTTCTATGAATGTGAATATAGAAAGATAGTGGCATAGTACCTTTAGGAATTTTAATAAATACACCAATATATTAGATTATAACAAGCCTATAATCTACACAATGTGCATATTTATATATTTTCTTGATTATAAACTGAAGTGTAATTTTACTAAAAATTGCAAAATTAACTATTTTCCTAACACAAGATACTTAACATTTAAGATTATTTTTATCGCAGATTTCTATATTGTTAAAGGAAACAATTCATTACAAATGGGGCAATAGACAATCCATTTTAAAATAAGGATAATATTATTATGTCCCCTCATTTATATTACTCACTTTACTCTCTTCATGTGGCACCACAATATAGTATGATGTGGCTTATTAACAAAATATATATTCAAAACAAAATGACTCTCAAAAATACAAAAAGAATAAAACTAAAATCTTAGATTCCTTATAACTATGTTTGTGTTCTAAATTTTTTTTAAAAAAATAATAATAAGCCATGTGGCACTACATTACGTTGCCACATCAAAAAGGTATAGTAAGTGGTATAAATTAGGGAGTATAGTAGCATTTTCCTTAAAAAAAAATTGTAAAAGCAATATAAAATAACTAACAACACTATTTCAAAGTAAGATTGAACGCTTCTATTAACTTCTTGATGATTTAAATTTATGTTTCGGTGCTGCTAGTTTGTTGCACAGTTTTACTGTTGGGCATGCCCGCTAGTACAAATTGTACATTTTAATTTTTTTTCTTTTCACATTTTTAAATATTTTTAAAAAATAAAAATATATATACAAATGCACTAAAAGTCAACTTCCTTAATCATTAAAAAAAAAAAAAAACATGAGCGGTCAAAATGAGAGGGCAAACTCACAAGGCATATTAACATTTTCCTTTATGTTTTAAGCCCCAAACTTAGAAAGGTAAAGCATTGACATTGGCTTCATCAAAATCATCTTCAAAATTTGATGAAAAGTACATATTTTCCATAATTTCAAAACTTCTCTATCTATAACTCTACATTGGATTAGCAATTAAATTCATCAAAATAATAATATAATATTATTTTTTTAGTAATAATATACTTTTTCATATTTTGCAATTACACTATCCAAAAAAAGCCCAACGATTAATAATCAAAGATTCAACGGAAGGTATCCCAGATAGCATCGGCAACTTTTTTGTTGGCGTGGAATTAGATGAGAGCATCGGATTTTTTAGCTAATAATATTATATTATATTATTATAGCAAATTAAACTTACTGTAGCTATAACCCTATAGTATTAATCCTATACGAATTTAATTGGGTTATTATTTGAAGAACAAATTATTATTTTACGTAGAAAAGTAGTTGGTTTTAGTTTTTATAATAAAATATTACTTTTGATGATGAACAATACATCTTCAAATTTAAAGATATACTTAAAATCACTATAACTCAAAGTTCGAACTTTTACATTTTGATTAAGCCAATATAGATGATTTTATCTACTTTTCTTTAAATTTTGATGCCAATGCTCGTATCAAAACATGATATGGGCTCATGTTTTGTCACTTTCTTAAAAGACACATGTCACTTTTAAACTCATTTCAATGTTTTAAATTTTTTTTTTATTTTTTGTGATCATTTCGGTTTAAGTACTGGAACGAAATATTTCAATATCAGGATGTTCCAATTCTTGTTTCGAGATTAGCTATATATATATATATTTATATGTATATATAAACTGATAACTAATAGAATAAATACGTAAGTATACATCATGTATTTGTGTGATGTGTGTGTGTATATATATATATGTGGAAGAATTGCTTATTTATAAAATGAGTATACATTGAAAACGTTAAAAAAAGTAGAGATATTAGTTTCAAAAGATAATATTAAAAAAATCACAAATTGAGTTGAGAACAAAAATAAAAATAAAAAATAAAAGAGCAGAGAAATTATTAAAAATAATGATATTAAAGAAAAGGGAGAATGAAATGACAAATTTAAAGTTACAAACAAATTAAAATTATATAAATACCTTTTAGTTTTTTAGAGTTAATTAAATATCATCTATAATTTAAATTTATAAAAATGTCATCTAAATTCAAGAAAATTACAAAACTACCATTCAAAAAGTTCGGAAACGGAATAGGATCTAGAATGTCAATTTTTGCTGGAATGGTCAAAACAAATCGAAATTTAGAAGAAATAGAATGAAAAAAGTATAATATACAGGGTACTACACTGAAACGAAAAATTAGAAGAACCGAAATGAAATTGAAAACTATGTTAGGTTTCAATCCAATTTGAGGGAAGACTATCATTTTCTGCCTATTTGGAGTGTGAAGCAACGCACAATGTGTAGAGTGGGGTTTGAAATTTTTGATTTGAAATCACCAACCATCTTCTTTAAATTTATTGTTACAACACATCAGTGTAGCTACTTTATCATTGTGGTCTCTTTCCTTAACCTTAGAGTCAAGATTCCCTCTTTAATACATGAATGGAACCAAATCTTCTACTAACGAAAGGAAGGATTTCACCGTGGACAAGCTTATGTTCAGCTTTGTTTCTTCCCGCTTTGCCTTTTAGTTTTAACCTGTTAGCATCGAAACATGCCGATATGCTGCTTACTGGCGATCTAGGACCGACATGCTCCCCGCCATCAGCATATCCAACTCTAGGCCCTACCGTGGAAAATATATAAACACAGTAAATAAGACTTATAATATTTATTAAACATTTAATGCTACCCAATAAATTCACTATGACTACCAAAAATTTGCCAAGACCAAGAATTTGACAAAAATCCTAAAGGACATAAATCTCTTAAATCATTTAAAATATGTTATATTAACATAAATGTAACAACATGAGTTGTCATTTTTGCATTTCTATTTAAACATATGTGTGTTTAGATAGAAGGATAAAAATGATAAATCGCATGTTAATGTGTGGTGTAGAAATGACGAGTAAGATTTCTCTTTATAAATTTACTAAACATATAATTTTTTTCTTTAAATCCAAAAGAGTCAATTAGAAATTAATAAAAAAAAATTGGATTATGAAATTACGAGACATAATTAATTTTTAATTGGATCAATACTTCCAATTTTTTGAGTATGAGTAAAGGAGCCATGGATAAACAAAGAAGGGAGTATTTCTAATCGTAACTAAATATGCAATTTTATGATTTGTATAAGAGAAATTGAAGCAAAATAGTTATTAAACAATGACTTTGGTTTACTAAAGACCGTTACAAGCTTTCAAACGGAAAGCTCAAACCCAATGCACAAAGTGCTTATAAAGCACGTAGAACTTAGAAGCTCGATACAACTTTCGGCCCAACTATAGGGATTGGCTAAGAAACGTGGATCTTGAGTAATGCTCCATACAATTATGAAATATGCAAGTGTCGCACATTTTTTTTTAAAGAAAGCAAAGTATACTATTAAAATATTAATTAATTTTTTCATGTCAATCCCGTATTTACTTTTTTTTAAAAAGAATTGAGCGGTGCTTGCGTACTCCACGATTACAAATATCATTTCCCTTAAACGAAAGCAATCCTAGCACCACAACGATGACAATCACGACACCTCCGCTCTGGCTGGATACAAACCATTTTTTTTTATTGACGTCAAGAACAAAGTCTCAATTAATTCCAAGAGAGCACGGGTCCCCATCCTCTACAAGAAGTTTTCCGCATATGCACTTCAGAGAATTCAAAGCAATTTTCCACCTATCCAATGGCCACTATAAATTATTTGCACTTAAGAGGATTCGAGCTTTAGAGCTTTAGACCTAGAGGGATCACATGACCATAAAGGATAAGAAAGTAGTTGATGTAACGGGGCACACATGATATCACATGGTCAAAGTAACACGTTAATGCTAGCTTGGTCTACAAAGTATCATTCATCAAGAAGTTAACAAAGACAAATGATACAGTTCAGCATCAATCCCAATTTCCAGGAAACCAAGTTACACATGATCACATAGGGCAACTTGAAATACTAACCCCACCATCCACTTCCTTTGATCTCCCCCAAGTAATCCTCATAGAACAAAAAACTGCTAGAAACTAAAGAATACAGTTCAGTTTATAATGCGAAAGAAAATTTAAAGCAACTTGACACCAGCTTCCCTCAAAGAATCAATGACAGCTTTGACCTTACCATGATATCTTTGTTCTCTCTTCAAGTGAACAGAAACAGCTGGGATGTCTTTGAGCAGTAGGCGCTCCCCCAATATTTTTCCGATCTTTCCAGCAGCAGCTACATCCCGAGTAGATTCCATGCTTGGTCTCAAGGCCTTCTCCTGTGAACTTGCAGAAGAGGCAATGGTAGCTGTCGGTGCGTGTATCACCTGGGTACTCACATACTTGTTTGTAAAGTGCATCTTCAGGACGTAAGGCTTAAGATAGTTTGTAATTCTTGGAGGCCTAACAGGCGGAGGAATAACCATTCTGTTTTGCATATAGTATAAGTTGAATCATAATATAGAACCGGGTAGTATTTGTAATTATCTGAAATAGCATAACACTAGAAGGACGTTATGCAAGTAAACTACCATGACCTGCTCTTTTCTTTTTTTCTTTTCTTTTTTATAGGTAAAACGACGACCAGCTTTGTTATTGATTGATTTCTTAATTATTTATCCAACACATTTAAATTTTGAAATCTTAATACCTTCTTTCATGTGCCTGTTAAGTTCAATCCCTCCCTCCCTCCCTTCCACAGCCTTTTATAATAATAATTTAAAAAAAAAAAAAAAAACAGAAGGAGAAAGAACAGGCTGTTGTTCCCTCTCAAATGTTCTTCAACCTATGCATTGATAGAGGTCATACACAATTAGCCAATAAATCCCAATTCGGAGATATAGAAAAAGAAAAATAAGTAATGATCTAGTACTCCAAAACCTTTCAAACCTATAGTCACTTAAACACCAAGGGAGAACAATGTATGCAGACTATAATAGCTCAAACCCATCAATTTATACAGTTCGGACAAATCCATTTAAACCAAAGCCACTAAGGAATAAAAATAATTAAAAGTCTTCTATTCAACTTGAATTCATCTGCTCCTTTTATGGTGATATCAACTTGATCAATACATTTAAAATATAGGAAATATGGCGCACATTATACTAATAATTATTTTAATGCTAATTTGCTACCAAAGATGAATTACTGGATCAGCCACATCACAACATGAGGAAATGGTATATATCATACGGAAGAGTAGACAGAGAAGCACAAGAGGAACGACTAACGAAGCTTTAGCCTTTTCTTTATCACGGGCTATCCATCCACACAGAACTTCATTTTTTGATGAGTAAAAATACCAGATTTTCTTAGAAGCGCTAGAAGCACAGCCAAATACATTGGAAGTAAACGATGAGACAATGCCTAGTTAAGGAAGGGAAGGGGAACAAGAACTCTTGGGGGCACCATCCACTCAGAACTTTAATCAAACGTTGAGTTTGCAAGACATAAATTTTGAAAACCAAACTAAACGTGCAAATCTAGTAGATTTGAGGACATGGGTTCTTCGTAATTCGATAACTGGGAGAGCGAAAGCCTATATTTTACTTTAACCTTAGCCACTGTTTGGTCCCCAAGAAAACAAAACTAAAGAAACCGAAACTAAATTCACATTCGGAGTCTACCAATCAAAAAATTCCACATGTGGGTTCCAACCTTGATCAGATTACATTGTTTTCAGAAACCAAATCAGGGGAGAATACGAGGCTCGATATTACATAATTTATTTTACCTTTTTTTTTTTTTTTTGTCATTTTGCCTCCGGTCTCTTGGGAATAAAAATAGAAAGATAAACATTCTTATCAAGAAACTTGGAAAGCAAGGGAGGTAAAGCAGAGATACCTGCCTAATGGTTTTTGCTGGAGCACTGCTAAGAATGACGCAGGCCGCAGAGTATAGGACACAGGCCGCAGAACTCACCGAAAACGCCCAAAAGTTCTGTCTCGACCGGCAAGACAGTAAGAGCGGCTGAGAGGCATGGGTATTCTGATGTCGGGCTGGGCCGGAGTTGGGCCAGCTTTTATTGAACCCTTCTATTTTTAGAAGTGTTTAGCGCCAATGTGTTGAATTTCATTTCGTACTGCCGGTATGATCGAAATATACCATACCACTATACCAGCCAGGTAATCAGACACAGAGTAGTATATAATTTTGTATGGATAAGAATTTCGGCCGGTTGGTACCCACCGGCGACCAATATATTTATATATATATATATATATTTTCAAACTGCAGGTTTATTTTTTAACTTTTTAATTCAAATTATATTATTTATAATTTATATATCTTTATATATAAACTATTCTAAAATGATATCCAAAATGATAATAGTAGCAAAATATTTTATTTCAATACCTCGACCGAAACAGTCCATTCAAAACATTAATTTAGCCCATTTACGCAAATCCTGGCAGTGGCAGCTTTCTTAACCAGAAATTGGGCTTCCTAAATACTGATCAGCACGCTAACGGAAAGCTGCGTAAGGAGTTTTAAAAAATATTTAAAATCTTAATGAAAAAAATTATATTATTTGAGTATTACATATTAAAGTAATTTTTAATTTCATATAAGTTAAAAACTATATTTGAGGAAAAACATTATTTTGAAGCTTTTCTTCAAACATGTTTTTCCAAATAATTCAGAATGTAATTCAAATTTCAAAAAAATTTTCAATCGATAAAAATATCCATACAACTTTCAGATATTATAACTTTCAAACTTTTAAGGATATAATCATAATTTAAAAAAAATCAAATGATCGTCATTTTTACCGTAGAAATTACTTTTTGAATTTGTTTCTAAACAAATGTAACATTTAAAAGTGTTTTAAATATATAGTTATCAAACAATAAATAAATTTTTAATAATAGAATTTATTATTTAAGTTATAAATTATAAGCTCTAAAATTATAAGTTATATTTGTACCGTATTTCCATGCATGCACTAAATATATATATATATACATATATATTAAGGAAATCAGATTTCCTTTTATAAAAACATAATACAAAAAGGCGGAAAAAGGTTTCAGTAACACAAACAAAAGAAGAACAACAAGAAAAATCGTCAAAAGAGTTGGGCATAAATCCCAAAACATGTGAATCTTAGGTCGAACACATGAAATGTAAGGAGGTTTGGATAGTAAGTTGAGTTGAAATGAGAATTGAAAGTTAAATAAAATATTGTTAGAATATAATTTTTTAATATTATTTTTATTTTGAGATTTAAAAATGTTTAATTGTTTATTATATTTTATTTAAAAATTTGAAAAAATTATAATAATTAGATAAGATAAATAGAGATCAATTCTCAATCCAAAGAATCCCGGACTTGTCACGTGAATGAGAAGGTTCTCCAAACTTACGTATTTTTGTGGGTATCCTGTATCCTCATTGTTGCACTTTATATCATATATTACATTATGAATTTGTGCACACAAAGTTTCTAAAAAGTTGGATCCCGTATTAATTACAGTTCAGTTTCAGGGTATTCTTATCAAATTTATGAGAAAGGGGGATGACAAAGACATCATTGCATGAAGAAATGCACTGGTCCAATTCCATTGTACAGATGCACAAGCAAAACGTTGAGGAAATCAGCAACTAAAGCCATACCAGTGGCACTGCTCAGACGAAATGTCCACCCTAAACTGGGGGGAGTGAAGGTTAAACCAAGAGTACATGAAGCCCAAATGATTTACAAGTAATTATTTATAATTTATAAGCAGTTTATTATTATTTATAAATTATTTACTATTTTTTTATTAATATTTACAGATGATATATGACTCTTAACTATATAAGAGAATAATATCCACCTCGGACTCTCCCTCCCCTCCCCAAAACCAACAAGGCAACACATGAGACTCCTCGACTCCCCCATCTCTCTCTCTCTCTCTCGTGATAATCAAAAACTTCCGTCGAACACGCAACCCTGACGTGCAATTCCTTACGTACGTGACTATGATTATGATGAGGTGCCCCGAGTGCATGTGTCCCTCCGGCCTGCACCACTACCGTCCAATCTTCATGAAATGCCAAAACCACAAGTGGCCCGCTGGCCTCTTCACCACACCCGATCCAGTCTAATTAACTGCCATCACTCCTTGCGTCAAAACAGTCATAAACGCAATTGATGGTCATCTATTTCCATATATAAAAGTAAATATTTTATCTATTAAATTTAAAGTATTATATTTATAAAGTGATAAACTTTTTAAAAATAATATTCCATTATGAATTATTATAATTTTTAAGTTTCATTTCTTTTCTTATATATAATGATATAAACCGAATCAAAATTCCACCCAAAAGTATTAATTTAACATTTATATTGTTTTGTATTTTAAGCGAAGTCATATTACTTCTATGTGGTATTCTACTCATAAAATTAAGCATTCTACCAATTAAACTTGAAGTGTTATGTTTATGGAGCGGTAATCATTTTAAAAGTAATGTTTCATTATGAACTGTTGTAATTTTTAAATTTCATTTTTTTCCTGACATATAAAGATATAAACCGATTCAAGTCTCCACCCAAAAGTATTATTTCAATTTTCATATTGTTTCGTCAAATAAATCACCCTGTAAATCGTTTCGAATTTATCTACTATAAAACCCGATCTCTCTCGAAATCTATATCTTCCTCATACACAACAATCCGCACATTGCACGGATTATAAGCTCATATAATTAATTATGAGTTAGCTGGCTTAGCTTAGCCTAGCGGAGAATTTAATGTTATGTTTGGGACATTTCATGGGAAAATATATAATTGCCCGCCTTAATTAGTCCTAAGATTTTTCATGTGTAAGCTGGTACCGATATTAGTTCTAGCTACTCGTACTTAATTACATGATACATGGTTAATTTGTTTATTAGGTTCCTAATTAAAGTACTTTTATCATAGCTAAGGTCGTTTAGATAAAATGACATGATGAAGCCTGATCGATCTCCAAATGAGAGAACCAAATTCGAATCTCCCCTATAAATATATATATATATATATACACTCTTATGATCATGAGTGCTTGGCAAAATAACTTAAACCCATAGCTATCTTGATTGATATCGATCGAGATGTGCATGGTACAATTACCGATATTGGGCGTTAATTAAGGCGCTGAAATAGCATGCTCTCTCATGAATAAAATGCTGATTAACAAGTTGTTCAAGTACCATATGGTTCTTGCCGAAGTAAAACATATATAAAAGAGTCGATAATTGTACTGATAGCATATCATAATTATATATCATTCTTTTTCTCCATTTCCTTATACCCTTTAATTATATCAATGTACGTATAATATCAGTACTACTGTTTATGTTTCGTGAAGTACGTCATTTACATTTTTCAAAGCAAATATTAATGCATAACAATATAGACCATAAATAACATGAGGACTATGAAGGCAAATTGAGGAAGAGTGTCGATGACTAATGCTATACACCATACCAGTATTATATGATCACTTTTATTTTATTATGTAAGATATGACATATTTATCACTATTATTCAAAAAAAAATCTAATAATAATAAAGATGACACGTCTTATATTATGAGATGAAAATGAAATTACAGTGTGATGTATAAATAATAAAATTTTCCTTTTGATAAAAAAAAGTCGGAAGCTAAATTTGACGGTAGAAAGAATCCAACAAAACTGACCCATGCATACGTAATACATTGGCCAGCACTAATCAAAGAGGTGATCAAACCGGTAAAGAATAAGATTCACTGGGGTAGTATCAAATTCACCGTCAAATCTATAATTAGGGCATGCTATCACTTCTCAGAAGTACTACTGCAAAAACCACATGATCTCAGAGCTCGTATTTACCACTCTTCAGCATGAATTGATGTTATAGGCCAGTGCCCTTCACGCAATATTAAAGGAGAGATCAGTTATGGTGAATGACTCAAAAGTTTTAGAGTGTTGTTGAAGGGTTCAATTAATATTGCTTCACTTGAAATGATGAAAATCCATCAAGAATGGGGGCCTGGCTACCTTTTATTTCTTCAGTACAGCAACACCTGGAGATTCTTTGATTGCTTCTCATCTCATATGGGTCTTTAAAGATTGCCCACTCCAAGACTCGATCTCTTTTTATTCTCTCTCTCTCTCTCTCTCTCTCTCAAGAACTTCTATATAAATGCAATGGGCCTGTCTCTCGGTACTAGCTACTATCATGCATTCCCAGCACAATTGTGGTGAAGAAGATAGGCATCATGGTTACAGTACTACTGGGTGGGTAGCTCTTGCTGGAGAAGCAGGGCACGTGCAAGTGCAAAGCTTTGGCTCAACTTCAAACGTATAGCCATAGGCCGTAGGTGAACTTTGCACGTGCTCCCCTCCTCCAACATGGGTTTCTCACCTTTCTCCTAGCTGCATATATGTCTCCTTGCAGAAAGCAAGCAGTATACACAGATATATGACAATATGGGATTTTGTAAGAAGGTACGTACGTAATAGCCAACTATATACCTTAAATTTTCTTTTCTATTCATGTCTACTGTGATCACCGCCTTACTTCACCTTTCTCTTTTATTTTTGTACTCCGGCCATGACCTTTTCTTCCATGTTGGAATGGACACCTCTCAATTTACTGTAATCAGACCCTCATTCTCAGAAAGGGTTTTGTTATTATTCATCCACATTTCATACTCTACCTTCCAAATTTTTTTAAAAATTTTTTTGAGTTTTTTTCTTATTATTATTCAAATTTTTTATTCATTATTTATATAAAAAATATTTAATAAAAAAAATATGAAATGTAAAATATAGATAAGGGATTGTAAAGATTTTTTATTCTCAGAATAGCAGTACCTTAATTATGAAGGGCTAGGGCCCAGGGCATTAACATGGACCTTCTGCCATCCAACAACTAACAACTAATAATATTGTAGTACAGGATGTCGCTATAGTACTTCAGTTGTGTTTTGTATTTTTTTTTTTTCTTTTTCTGGTTTGAAAATTCTAGAAATTAAGTTACGTTGGGTTGCACAACTCATTGAGTTTAATTAATCTCAATTTAATTTTAAGTTAAGTTTAACATTTAAATATTTAATTATTAAATTATTAAATTCATCTCAATTCAAAATCTCCTTAATTACTCGTGGAACTCATAATCTTTTTCAACTTAACGCATTTTTATACGTGAAATTCACAATATTTTTTAATTTTTCATAAAAAATACTAAATTTATCTTAACATCTAAATACACTTTTAACTTAGTTTAAATGCCCCATTTAACTATTTCCACTACTTAACTCATTTCTATTCATAAAGAGCTGAGTTGAGCTCAACATCCAAAGCCTAACTGTTAGGTAGAACAGTACAATAGCTCCTATTACCAAAAGGGGATTCCCATTGCAGATACTTTGATCTTCTTTTTACTTCTTTCGACCTTGATTAATTCTGAAATGTGGAATACAAGTTAGCTAGCTAGCAAGCATAAATATTAATGGGTGCAGGTTCCAGTTAAAGGAAGAGATCAGCTAGATAGTTGGAGTTTACGAGTGCAGATGATATCTCAATGCCAGAGCTCAGAAAGAGCATGTAGATGTAGTTATCATTGTCTGCAGAACCCCATTTCAAAATCATTTTCCGTTCAGAAGATAGCTAGAATATTGTGGCGTAATACCGATAACCATTTCATTCAAACGATGATATAATAATCATATAAACAATAATTTCTCAATAAATTACTAAATAGTTCTTTACATCCTATATACAAACTTAAACAATATTGCAGTTAAGCTTGGGTAAGATGATCTGCTCCATATTAGATCGAGAAAGACTTACCAAGAAGAGGCGCACGTTCGTAAACCCATTGGAATGCATTGTAGTAATCGACATAAGCTATAATCACATTAGGATTTTCTTTTCTTAAATCTTCAATGGCTTGTTTCAGTTGATCACTGTGATATGCTGAGAAACTATTCAACCACTTCAAGCAGTGAAATTCATCATAAGCAGCCGCATTGTTGGTTTGGAATGTTGTAAGATAGATTGGGAAACAGCCTATTGGGAAGTTTCCTGGGACGATAACTCGAGCAGCACCATAACCAATGACTCTCTGCTTCGAATACAATAGAATTATGAATTAATAACCATAACAAGCAGCAATTTTGCTAGCAAAAGTAGGGAGGAAATTAAACTTACTTTAACGGCAACCTTATCGCTTGGACAACTTCTGGAACCATGGCCTTGACCTCCTCAACGGGCTTGCCTTGGAAGAATGCATAGTTATAATCATTATCTCCAATTTCTCCCACCATGAATATGGCTTTGTTATGCTTCTTGACACTATCTGTCAAACATTAAAGACAAGCTGCATTGAAATGGGAAGACATCCAATCCAATTGTACATCGAGAGAGCTATTAGTAACCCGGGATAAGATATTCTTCTTTGCAAGAGCATATGTAGACAAGGCAGTAGAACCAGACACAGCAAAGTTCGCTCCTAGGCGAGGTAGAAAGAGCACATCCTTATTCAAATAAGGATGAAGAAAGGGAACTCCAGCTGCCAAAGCTGTGTAATTACATAATGCAATAAATTTTAGTATAATTGATTCTAACCCTAAAATCCGCTATTAATGTAGTAATTATGTGAATTCGAGTTGATAAATCAAGTCATATATATCGTGAAGAATCCCATTCTCTACATATAATTGGAAAAAAAAAAAAAAAAAAAAAAACCCATATCAATCAGGAAGAGGAAGAACCTAACTTTAATCCCCTACGCAGTCATATTTAATTTATATGCCTATTACAAGAAAGTATATTAAATAATATATGGGAAAGGAAAATAAAAGAAAAAAATGAAAGAATGAAATAAGCAATTAATACAATCTTAAAATCCTTTCGTCATCACATTATTGATTGCGAAGATCACATGATGTCATAAAACAAAAGACACAGGAACTTTTTTTTTTTTTATCAAATATATGTAAATTAAATTGGACGCAAATCGTTCATATCCACGTACGAATAAATTTAATATCCATGATTTCATTGTTTTCGATAACTTTATTAACTTAAAACAAATCTATAAAAACTATCTATTTTTGAAGAACAAAAATTCTCTCAACAAGATTAGTCTAGTTTGGTTACAAGATGATATAAAATGAAATATGATGAAATGAAAATTGAATAAAATAATATTATAATATAATTTTTTAATATAATTTTTATTTTAAAATTTAAAAAAGTTAAATTATTTATTATATCTTTCTTTTAGATATCAACTCATGTCATCTACCATACCATACCAAACCAAACCAAACTAGGCCAACAAGATTCAATCAAAATCTAAATATACACTGGAAAAGATTCTGAAGAGAGAAAAAGAAAAAAAAAAAAAAAAGTAGATCGAAGGGCATGCAATATCATGAACTATAACGAACTGTTTTGTCAATGCTCCCTGTTGTTTCCCTATTTTTTCTAAAACAAGAGCCTGTTTTGAATTAAAAAAACTACACGCAAACAGAGCGTAGAAAGTAAAGGGAACTAAAAACAAAACAAAGAATACAATAAATACGATTTTTACCTATATAATCGATCATAAGCAAACCATTGGAGCACCGTCCTGTTGCGTTCTTGAAGAAGGTCTCGCCGTATGGAAGTCGAGGAAAGGGTAAAGCCGAGTTCTCGCGAACCAAATTGCCGGTGTCGGACATGGAGTCGCCGACGTTGTATATCGCATCAAACTTACAAGCCATAAGAGGTTGTGCATTAGTCATGCACTGAGTAAGAAGGAATAGGGGAAGAAGAGCATTGAGGGTGAGAAGAAGAGAGGAAACTGTTTGTGTGGAAGCCATTGCACAGTGCTCAAACGGAAAAGGAAACAGTACTCTGGTCTTGAAGATGAAAGCTGGCCTCGTATAATTAATCACTTATAAACACTTGATCTGGTTTTTATATAATGATCAAAATGGGGCTAATTTAGAAATTGATACAGATATGGGCTCCCAACCATACCCTTTATCTAATTAACAATTTCTACAAGGTCCTTCAACCGTTCATCGTTTATTTTCTGCATCTCAAATTTAAGTGTTTGATGCTACACTGTAACTAGGAAATTTTCATGCAACAGAAGTTAAATCTGATCTTTTTTCTTTTAGGGTTTTTAAGGGTATTGATCGAGTTTGAATTTTTTGCACTTGTAAATTATATTAGCTCTGACATTTTTATGTGTTTTCATTTATATTTTAATTTACGGATCGTATAAAAAATTTTATTGGAATTTGAAAATTCAATCGTGAATTTATTGTTAATATATATATATATATATTTCATAAATTTCAAGCTCTTCTTTTAAATTGCTCTCTCTTCTCTCTTTACATACTTATTCAGTGGGTTGAAGGCCGATTTTAAAGTTGTTGACACGTGCTATGAGAATAATATATAAAACTCGAGTATGTTGGAATTAAAGAGAAATGCTTCATTTTGACTTATTACCATGAAGTGCGTTTAAATATTGTATAATGTTAGATACACTTTAGGGGTGAGGTCAAGCCTCCCTTTTGAAAAGTATTTTGGTCTCCCTTCCTTAATAGGAAGATCAAGACACAAATCTTTCAAGCTTATTCTAGAGAGAGTGAGACAGAGGTTAAGTAGTCCTTGGGTCAAGCTATTGTCACAGGCAGGAAAAGAAATTTTCCTAAAAGCAGTGGTGCAGGCCCTACCCTCTTATAGTATGGGGGTTTTCAAACTCCATTGGTCCCTGCTAAAAGAGATAGACAAAGTGATGAAAAACTTCTGGTGAGGTCAGGCAGAAGAACAAAGGAAAGTACATTGGATCTCTTGGAAGACCATGAGTAAATCGAAGGCTGCTGGTGGCATGGGATTCAGAGAATTCCAAAGCTTCAACTTAGCTATGCTGGCTAAACAAGGTTGGCAATTATTGCAACATCCTCAAGCTCTTGCTTCTCAAGTGCTGAAAGCTAAGTATTTCCATCAGAGTGATTTTTTCCAGGCAAAATTAGGCAGTAGACCTTCATACATCTGGAGAAGTATAATGGAAGCTAGAGTTATTTTAAAAAAAGGCACAAGATGGAGAGTAGGCAACGGTGAAGCTATCAAAATCTGGGAGGATAATTGGGTTCCAAATCTCCCATCCATCAGGATCACGAGTCCAAGGAGAGGCTTAGGCCATGAGGCTTCTGTAAGCTGCTTAATCGATCCAAGCTCTAAAAGATGGAAAACTAATATGGTAGAGGAGATGTTCTCTCCTGATGAAGCAGCTTTGATCATGCAAATCCCAATTAGCTACAATAATAGCCCGGACAAACTTATTTGGTCAAGCTCACCTCAGGGTATTTTCTCGGTGAGAAGTGCCTACCACCTACATTTGGACCTCATGGAGTCGTTGAAGAGCCAGGCTTCAAGCAGCTGCAATGATGGGAGGTTATGGTCGAACTTATGGAAATTACATATTACTCCTGCAGACAAACAGTTCCTTTGGAAAGCCTGCCATGAAGGACTGCCCAATAACAACAACCTATTAAAAAAAAAAGATAATCGAGAAGCCTTCCTGCCCTATATGCCTCTTGGAAGAAGAGACGGTTATTCATGTATTATGGAACTGCCCTGCTTCACAGGATGTTTGGCACCAATGTTCAAGGCAACTCCAAAAATGCACATCCCCAAAACCTACCATTAAAAGCCTCATTTTTTATCTAACTGCAGCAGGAGGCAAAAAACTAGTTGAGTTTGCAGTGGTGGCAAGAAGAATCTGGATGAGGAGAAACCACTTCGTGTTCCAGCAAGAATTTAGATGCCCAAACTCAATAGCTAAATTGGCAAAGGAGTCACTATTAGAACTGCAAGCTTGTCCAACAGGTGAATCCCATCAGCCAAAACCCGTGCAGCATGAAACTCTAATATGGAATCCACCACCTACAAATTTCTATAAAATCAACTGGGATGCTGCAGTTGATAAGTTAAGGTGCAAGATTGGGATAGGTTTAATCATTAGAGACTAGTATGGAAGAGTTGTAGCAACCTCAAGGCAACACAGGCCTCTTTTCCCTGATCCCCTCCTAGCAGAGGCCATGGGAGCTATGGAAGCAGCTTGCCTTGGAAAACATATGGGTATTCAAAGAATTATTCTTGAAGGCGACTCTAAGGAAGTCGTTTCAGCCATTAACAACAGTAAGGAGAATTGGTCATCAACGGGAATGATTATAGCAGATGTGAAGAATCAGTTGAATAGCTATGCAGAATGGTCAGCCACGTATGTTAGAAGAGAAGGAAACCAAGCTGCTCACGAGCTTGCTAAGAAAGCACTTTTGTATTCTATTTCTTCTGTTGACATGGGAAATAATTCCCCTTGTAATCTTGAACATTGTTGACTTTCTATTAATGGAAATCCATTTTCAAAAAAAAAAAAATGTTAGATACACTTTTATACAAGTTTTCACGACCTCCCTTTGAAAAAAAAAATTCAACTCAGCAATCAAAAATTATATCTAGCGTCTTTTCAATCTTGGAGAACATCATCGTTTGGATTTAGAGATGAATTGAAAAGAGTTGAGATGGTTTGTGAATAGTAGAATAAAATATTATTAAAATATTTTTTTTAATATTATTATTATTTTAGGATTTGAAAAAAATTAAATTATTTATTATATTTTGTGTAAAAATTTAAAAAAATTATAATAATGAGATGAAATGAATTAAATTAAAATGAATTTTAAATTCAAACTAGGCTTAAACTCCTTGAATGGGTCAGCTCCGTCTGACCCAATATAGAACCTTTCACTTTTGTTTTTTAGCATCATTAAAGGGTCAACCCCAATTTTCAAATCCCCTTGGAATCTGTTTATGGTCTATTAATATTGTTTATGATTATGCTCATGCATGCACAATCTAGCAAAAAGGCAAATCCATCCAGCTTGATCCCCAATGGCATTTGTGAAATTGTAGAATGATAGGAAAAGCTAACCCCCAACATTAGCAGTGCTCTTGGTTAAATCATTGCTTAGGTACTCATAGAGACGGAATTTTTTTTTTTTTTTTTTTTTTGGGCTCCTAATCAATGCTTCAAAATGATGATGTTTTAAAGCTACATCTTTAAATTTGGAAGCTAACCGTTGGGATTATCCCAATGAAATACATCAAGTGAACTACTTTAAAATTAAAATTTGAATAAAATATTATTAAAATATATTTTTTTAATATTATTTTTATTTTAAAATTTAAAAAAATTAACTTGTTTATTTTATTTTATGTAAAAATTTAAAAAAAATTATAATGATTAAATGAAATGAGTTGAGAAAGATTGTAAAAACAAACGAACCGAATCTAGAGGATCTTAGCCATATCACGACCATGATCACTGCTTATGTTGGGTGTTAGGTTTTACTATCATTCTACAATCTCAAAATATCCATCTGGGGATCATGCTGAATAAGCTTTCCTTATGCTCGATTGCGCCTGCTTGAGCAAAATCATCAGCAACATTAACAAATGGCAACATACATATTCCAGTTCTGAAGCTTACATTCATTTCCACTGATTTTACCCAGAATGCTTCAGTCAGAATATGAGCAAAATGCATAAGTGAAGATGAGCTTTCTCAAAGACATCTGAGGAAAGAACAGTAGTCTAGGGGTCCAATCTACAATGATATTCATCACACAATAGAAAGCAAAATGTATATCAGAGCATTCAAAATGGCCGTACCCCTCCCCACAGTAAAACTTGCATGCCACTTACAAGAAAAAGAGATGGGAGGGAGGGGCTCATTGCTCGGCCACGACACCCAGAAACCCAACTAATGATTCAAGATAATAAATAAATCAGTGGATGGAAAAGCACCATTTAGCACTTTGCAGAACACACGCTTTATTTTTTATTCTTCCACCAAGGTCTGTATATAAATTGTCCCAATGTCACCACCATAAAAAGCACATATTAATATAACAACACCCAAAAACTGAAACTCTTCCAACAAAGTATAACTTTATCCTCCAATGGTACCAATAGAAGAAGGAAATAAAAATAGTAAACACAACTTGAAACCTAAACTGCAGAAAACATCGCCATCTCAAAGCTTGTTTTGATCAACCAATGATTAACACTTGACTTCCTTCAATCCATAAGCAAAGTAGATAAAGGTCGGATCAGTAGCACCTTCCTTGTAGTATGCAAAAACCAAACTGCCATCATCATGCATGCTTTCCCCCACAAAACTGCCACAAAGATGAGCCAACTAATTAATACAGTTTTCCCATCAGACACAAAAACAGAGAGAAGATTAGAGAGAACATACAACTGGAAATCACTGAGCTTTGGAAGGAGGAACTTGGTCGCTCCCTCAATGTGCTTCTTAAACAACTCTTGCTTCTCTGTCTCCAATTTGGCTGTTAGATTCTTGATGTACCTCTTCATGAATGTGATAAACTGCTTCTTGTCAAAAGAAGGTTGTTCCTGCAAAAAACCATAAAGCCACATGTTTTAGATCCAGAGCAGAAAATCAATAAGATAATAGACACTAAAAGCAGTGAGCTTTCTCACCTGAAGCCTAAAGGTATCCACAATGTCAACAACCTTGACATGTTGGTCATCGACACCTTCATCTTCATCTCCACCTTCTGCGGAAGGGTTAGCTCCAATGTCCACATCAACAGATCCTTGCACAACCCACTGCATAAAACTGTATTTTAGATCCATCCCCACAAAAGACAAAATAACAGTAGCAGAAGTTCAAGCTCTCCATCCTTCAGCAGCAAAGATATTGAAATGACAAAAACAATTATGGAGAACCAAAAACAAAAAAAAAAACAAATCAACAAGTTTCAACCTTTCCTTCCACTTCCCACAGCATCCCATTCTCAATTTCCCTGTACGGGAATGAGTCCGAGAGAAGCTCGTCACCTGAAATTCATCACTAGAAGTCAATCCAAAGGTCCGTTTGTGGTTCAGAAATATAACTAGAGACGGGTTTTCTAACAAAGGTATCATAAGAAGCCACGACCATATAGAAATTTACATAGGAACTTTAGCAGCCAGAAGAAACTACAACCATATATTCCCAACCCACAACGTATGAGGTATAATTTACATTGTTTGCGTGTGTGTGTCTGTGTTTCAGAAAATAGATGAGAAAAAAAGCAGCTTTAACCGCCACAATTTGACAATGGAAAAAATCAAATTGAGAAAAAAAAAACGATTCTATCAGATCTGATGGGTTGAATTCCCCAATCCTAAAATTAGAAACAAAAATGGAAACAATCAAATCCATTAGTACATTCCCTTGAATTAACCCACGCGACCAAAAAAAAAAAAACCTTCTTACTCTTAGAAAGAGGCATTAATGCTATTATCATTAGCTACTCAGAAAGATCGAGAACAGCGCCAGAAGAGATTATAAATAGAGTATGAAAATTAACTCCAAAAATTAAATTTTGCAAATAGAACCATATAGTAACCGTCCGAAACAAAAAAACACGATAGTTGCAGAAACTATAAAATAAAATAGAGAGATAGAAAGTTGTACCCGTGAGAAGATCCTGGTAAACTAGCATGGCTGAAGATTTTTTATTCTTTAAGATGAATGGAGCTTTGAGAACAATGAAAAAGCAGAGAATCAAAGTGGAAAAGCGTGAGAGGGAATTTCGGAAGTTCAGAGGCCGTGAATCTTTTATACAGAGGAGAGGGGCAACGCGGAACCTGACTGATAGAGGAATTCCGAAATTACCGTATTAGGTCCGTATTTGTTTCAAACTCCAGTGGTGTCCTCTTCAGCTTCACTAGGAGTCTTTTTTCTTTTTTTAAAAGGAAATTAGTTTGAGTAGGACTAGGAGTCAAATAATAGCAAATAGGTCGCTTTGGATGGCATGGCCTTGAGCATGTTGCAATTTGGGGAAATCGCAGTTCGTATTTACCATTTGGTTTTGATTGTTAACTAAATTAATAAAGTAATGTCAGATATAGTTTTAAGGTATGTAATTCTCGCATACTTCTTTTAAAAAGAATGTGAAGTCTATCATTAAAAAATAATTTTTTTTATGTAGATTTCAGAATACAAATAAAGAATAATGAGGAGTTTTGAGTTTTAGCCTTGTGTCATTCTCTTATGCTTAAGATTCATTTTAATTATTTGATCGAAATAAACAATCTATTAAAAAGATATAGACGACAAAAAAAATATATAGAGATATGAGAAATGATATTTGCAGTCGTTGAGTGTATAAGCGTCGCGTAATCTCATTAAAAAGAGTGAGTAAATACATGACCTACATGAAAAAAAAAATTACTTTTTTAATAATGGACCCCGTTATTTTTCAAAACGATTGCGAGACGCTTACACATTCTACGATAATATATAGCATTACTCTAACATTAATTGTTATAGAGCTCATAAATGTATCTATATTTTTTACAATAAGGCCATAAATTCGACCAAGACATACTTTATGTCTCGTTTGTTTTCGGAGATAAGATGAGATAAGTTGAGATTAAAGTTAAAAAATTAAATAACGTATTGTTAGAATATATTTTTTAATATTATATTTATTTTAAAATTTTAAAAAATTAAATTATTTATTTTATTTTATATAAAAATTTTAAAAAATTATAATGATAAGATATGAAATTTTCAAGATTTTCAAAATTTTTAAAATTTTAAATCTCAATTACGAAAATAAAGAGGGCCTTATTCACTTTCTCATATCAAAAGTATTGGATGTCTTGTCAAATTAATTAAAAATAAATTTATCTGTAAGTTTTTCCGTTGACGTACCAAATACATCGCTGATGTGGAAGTCTACTACTTTAACTGGGAAAAAAAAAAAAAATGATGGAGAGACTCGAGGCCGCCATAAAAAGCGAAGGGAGGGTTTGCTCAAGTGGAGGGTGGTGAAATAAAGATAGTGGGGGAATTTTGGACTTTTGACCAATTTCAGAATAATCCTACAAGTGGTTGCGAATATGCGTTGAACGTGAACATATTCCTTGTGGACCTGTGGTAGGCTTCGCTGGGATAAGAATGAGAATGGTGCTTTTACATCACTTTGATGATTGATCCCTTTTTTTCCTTCTTTTACACCGATACGACTTCAAAAACAATTTAATTTTTTATTTGATATTAAATATTATTATTTAAGGCCTAGTTTGTTTAGTAAAATTATCTCATTTCATTTAATTTCATCTAATCATTATAATATTTTCAAACTTCTAAATAAAATATAATAAACAATTCAATTTTTTTAAAATTTAAAAACAAATATATGTTAAAAACTAATATTTTAAATCGATAAGAGATTAACTACTTTCAATGTCTCAAAAAAAAGAAATCTCTTTGAGACATCAGGGAATTTCTCTCAGAAGGTATTTTCTATCTTAATCTAAGGGATTTCGAGGCATTATTTTCTCTAGACAAGAGGGTTATTGACCTCTATTATATAGTGAGATACGAGAGATCGTAAGTAACTGTATAAATCTCCCAATTATAATGGATTTGTCCTGCAAGCACCCCGTAGAAGTAGGATTTATGCTAAACTACATAAATTTATGTGTTTTCTCTCATTTATTATTTTATTTACTATCATGAATGAACACGATGCGCCACCCACTATCGTGTGCCAAGAATGGCTCCTCATTTATTTTCGACCTAGGCAAAATTTGGCATCAACACTCATAAAAACACACAAAAATGATTCGAATATTCAATAAACAACACATCATTCAGTAAACATAATATAAAATAAAGGTTTTTGGAAAATATGTATACTCATAACTCATAGCTACATGAGTAAATAACATGAACATGAACTAATTTATGACTGAAATGTCTTAACTTGTCTTTCATTTGTCATAGGTTAGTATCCACTATTGACCCCGTGAGTTAGGGTTAACGAATCTTAAAAGATTCTGATTTTTCCCATGGCCACAAGTTTGAGAATCCATACATAAGAAAGATACACCGAGTGCATTACTAGTGTATACATCCTGGCAATGCAATATGCCCCCGTTAAACTTAGGGCACCGTCTTCATATCATGATATAGGTTATTACATATCTTAACATTCATACTTCATCATAATCATACTTTCTTTTCATATATTGCCTTATCATATCATAGATTTCAAATGAAATTGTGTCTTATCATACCATAAATTTAAAATAGAATCGTAATCTTTCATAAAATATCGTGATACATGTTTCTTCACATAAAATAGTGACATTTCATAAATATTTTTGATGCATGAATTTTCGCATAAAATTATAACTTTCAATAAGTATTTTGACGTTAACTCTTCACATAAAATCATGAATTTTCATAAATATTTTGATACATATCTCTTCACATGAAATCATTACTTTTTATAAAATATCTTAATGCATGTGTCATACAACTAACATGAAACTTAAGTATAAAATTATGGCATTTATAAATCTATCATGACAGTCAAAAATTATTTCCTTCATGACTTGGGTACATAAAAATGGGCTTCAATATAGGCAATTCCCCGGGTATGGTATACAGATAGGCGGGGATACATGCATAATACTTTTATAAAATATATGTCTTTTACCATACATACATATAAGGGTATGATCATGCTATTTATCACGTAGTGTTAATCAAATATTTTCGGAGTGAAGCCGATTACCTATAAAATAGACATATAAATTACATCAATTTTTAATTAACCATGTATTTTATAATTAAAATCTGAAAATTCTACAGTAACCTATATTTCCATAAACCTTAAGTCCTCGTAACCCTAAATCACATTAACTCCATAATTTTGATATCAAAATCATAAATTTAGTGTTTATGTATCCAACTTCGATGTTCCAACATTTGTCGATTACCCTGAAATAGTGTCGAATTCTCATAAATCGATATTCCTTAATAAAACCATGACACATAAGCTCAAACTCATCATGGTCTGCTTATAACAAATCCATATTACCTACAGAGTCCATCCACGTACATAATAACCTCACCCCGAGAGAGAGAGAATAAGTTGTACCGAGAAAGAGTGGGTTATCTATACTAGGCAATGCAACCATGGTGAGAGGAGGAGCACAACTGAGTGGTAGGGGTCTGTAGTGGATGATCTCTTACGATCTGGAGCTACGGGTGATGGTTGGCTTCCAAAATTAGTCTCTCTTATTGATGCTCAACTGGATGGCAGCGATGCTTGGCATGAGCTCTTCATGATAGTGATACTACTCGAGCTTGTGTGAGTGAGAGCTTGCAGAGGGAGGATCATGGTGGCAGGTCTAGACAGTGGAGGCTCACCACAGTGGTTCCAACATGGGCATGGATGGATGGTTGGGAGGAGTTCCACCATACGTACTAGGTTGAGTTTACTAGATAGGGACATGGGCATGGATGGTTGTATCACGGAGCTTACAATGCAGAGCTTCCATGTGTTACAGTACTTTAAGGCTGCACTCGGTCTTAAGGCAAGGAGGTTTCGATGCTGTGGACGATGGGGCTACAATGTTGCGACATTAGTGTTGGGGAAATCAAGCACAACAAAATTAGTAAAAATGGAAATAAAAGAGCACACTCACTCACACAGTAACACCAAGAATTTTAACGTGGTTCGACAACTAACTACATTCACAGAAAAGAGCTTCACTAATAAATAATAGTACATTTGAAAATATTACAAAGCAAGATGATCACATTCCACTCAACTCAATTCTCTTCTTTTCTCTTAGAGCTCTCCTGGGTCTCTCTCTTTTCTCTTGTTCCCTTGGTGTCACTATGTGAGTGGGTGCGGTCTTTTATTTTCGCTTTTATTAATTCCGCTATGCTTGATTTTCCTAACAAGTGGTATCAGAGCAAAAGCAGGTATGGTGAGTCCCCCCACATAGTTGGGAAGGGGGAGATTTGTTGTGTGGGTTCCCTCCTATATGGAGGATGGCCCATGTGGGTCCATTAAGCCCACATGGAGAGAGGGTTTAGGCCCAGCTTAATTAGGTTTACTAAAACCTAAGTGCTGCTGCTATTAGCAGAAGAGAGTGTGTGAAAAAAAAAAGTAAACCTAAGTGCTGCTACTATTAGCAGAAGAGAGTGTATGAAAAAAAAAAAGTGAAAATCGTGTGAGAGAAAAAGAAGACAAAGAGGCTGTCAAAAACAGAGTAGGTCGTACAGTTTCCATCAAACATTTCGATCGGCGCCATCTGTGGTCCGATAAAGCTAAAATTTTGTAGACACATTCAAGACTTAAGGCTTTACAATCTGAACGGGAGATTGGATTTAGAGCAGTATTTATGGTGTTTGTAGCCGTGAATAGTACCGCATCCTCATTGGTAAAATCTCTTCTAGCACACTATTTGGTTGTCAAAAAAGTGTTTTCTTGAGATTATTGTTGATTGTATGCCTCTAGTATTATCTAGAGAAAATATTTGTGTACACATCATTGTTGATAGTTAAAGGTTTAACTGGATTATGTTCCGTGGTTTTTTCCTTTGCATTAAAGGGTTTTCCACGTAAAAATTATTGGCTATTTGTGTGTGTGAGATTTAGATTAGTCTCTATTAAATTACTTCCTAATATATTCACACAAAGTGGGAGAGAATTATTTCTGTTGTTTGGTAATTGATTTGGTTATTCCAAGTCGCTATTAAGATTTCTCCCAACAAAGTCGTATCAGAGTTGTTCCAGAAATCAGGTTGATCCGAAGGTCAGGAATGTGTTGAACATCCTTCAACACCATGGTGCAACCAGTGTTGGTTTTTATCTACACTTCGCCAACTTCCACGATCTTCGAGGAACTGGCGTTCCTCATCCTTACCGTACCAAAGTCTCATGCTTTGTAAGTAGTGAAAAATTCACTATAGGAAGTGGCGTGGTATGATGCTGTTGTATCTACCACCCACTCAACATCGTGGCTTGCAACGTGCAGACACGTCTCATCACTGGTGGAGAGTACTGCTACATCTCCAGAAAGAGTGATAAGAGTTTCACCATCTTCTTTCTTCAGCTTATTGCTTTGACCTTGCTCCCTTAAAAACTTGCGGCAGTTTTTCCTTATATGGCCTTCTTTGCCACAATGGTAACTCTTCATGTTACCCGTCTGTTGGTTCCTGCTACTACTGGACCTTCCACGTGGCCGAGACTTCCCTATGTTTCTGCCTCAACTTCTCCCTCTGTCATTACCTTGAGGTCTTTCTCTACTCTCGATGACTAGGACATAAGACTGATTCATGCCTGTCTCCTTTCGTCTGGCCTCCTCATTAAATAGGGCATCCTTAACCATCGTCATGGTAAGCTTACCATATGGAGTAGAGTTACTTAGGGAGACCACCAACGTCTCCCAACTGTCTAGTAACAAACTGAAAAGTAGCAGAGCTTGTTATTCATTGTCAAGATTCAACTTGACGGATTCGAGCTGGTTAACTAGGTTTTAAAACTCGCTAGTGTGCTCGGCAATAGAGGGGTCGCTCTTTAACTTCAAGTTAACAATCCGTCTCATCAAGAGGATCTTGTTTCGAGCAGTCTTAGCTTGATACATATCCTCCAACTTCTTCTAAAAGTTATATGCATCTGTCTCTTATGCCACGTGGTGAAAGACACTATAGTCAATCCATTACCTGATCTGACCAATAGTCTTCTTGTGCATCTTTTTTCACACTTGATCCATAAATTCATCTGGCTTCATCCCTTCATTTTCCAAGAGGTCAGATAGATATTTACAGTTCAAGAGATCCTCCATTTGAGGTTTCCAAAGACTATCGTTTGAGGCAGTTAGCTTTATCATGGTACATGATGCTGAATCCTCCATGGATTTAGACTGATTATAAATACAAATGCAAGTACAGTATCTTTGAGGTGGAATACCACAAAATGGACAGCACCGTTGTGTCCGGAACGCCTTATTTTATTGGAAACAAGTCTTGTTTTGCCAAAATCGAACCCAGATAGCATAAGAATGAGCAAAAGAAACAAAACAGGAACTCTGTTGCCCATGAAAAACAAAAAACGCTTAGGCGCGTGACTTACACGCACCTTCTAGAGTCAGGAGCGCGTGAGGTGCATGGAATTCTCTAGAGCGCGTGCGGCACGTGGTGCGCGTGGAGGTTATGCACCTGATCCTATCCTGGGCGCGTGGTGAAAGTGTGGTTCACACGCCTTATCCTCTCTTGGGTGCGTGTGGCGCTTGAAGAGAGTAGGCTTCACTCTCCGACCTTCACGTGGCATGTTGGGGCACGTGCAGTATCCATTCGGCCTCTGGTTTTCACTGCTTTTCTTGTCTAGCTAGGACGAACACAGTGGTATGCTCAAATTTTCAAAATGAGCAATGCACTAAAAGCGAATTTTCTAAAAAAAGCTCCTCCCAACAACTTAATAGGGACTTGGAATAACCAAATCAATTACCAAACAACGAAAATAATTCTCTCAACAATTAGTTCAGGGGCTTGGAGGAACTGTCGTGCAGCCTACACACATATGTTATATATATGCAGAGTTCTTCTACTTAATAGTCATGTACCACACACATGTTAAAGAAAATAAAAAAAAAAAAGATAAAAATATATGTATAGCATAAGATTGATTAGTATAATTTTTCATATATATATATATATATATAGTACCTTAGGGCAGAGAAAGAAGACGTCGTGTGCATGGAGCTATGTGGGCATATATAGAAGTCGGGTGGGGTTTCCTTTGCAATTGGGTTTCGGCTTTTCATTTGGGTCTTGGGTGGGCACCTCACACACGTAAGCCTAATTTTTTTTTTTTTTTTTTTTTTTACAGTTAAAATGAGTTAAGATTAAAGTTAAAAGTTAAATAAATTATTATTAAAATATTTTTTTTAATATTTTTTTATTTTAAATTAAAAAATTTTGTATTGTTTATTTTATTTTAAATAATTATATTCCTAGTCCGGTTCTTATATCACACATCACACGACTCAAACGTGGCAAATCCAGTCTAACAGAAGTCCGGTCCAGTAGCTAACTTGAAATCAATTTCCACGAAGTAGCAAGTACCTAGCTTTAGTTACGTCACATACTATCCCTTTCAAATCTGAACCGAGGACCTCCTTTGCTTGTTAATGCACATTAAACACCAAACGAGTCTGCTTCTCGAAGAGAGGAAAAAAATCCTAATAAATGGTAAATAGGAACACCAAACCCAGATGTAGTGCATAAAATGTGTTGTGAAAAATACAGTGGTTATGATGATTTCCCAGAGATAATGGTGCTGTTTAAAGTAGCATCAAATGAAAAAAGGCCAAGAAATGTCGTGATTTTCAATTTTCCACACCGCGTAGAGAGAGAGAGAGAGAGAGAGAGAGAGAGAGAGAGAGAAGGTGGTTGAGATACGGTAAAAATGAGACCGCCATTGACGCTTTTGTTGTGGTGGTTTTGAAATTAATAATTCCATTCCCAGTCGATTGGTCATTCTTGGCAACGGCCCCAGACGGTGGTGGACGCAGTTCAACTTTGAATGCCCTCGTCTGAACACAGGTGACGGCGGTCAAAGGAAGAACGTGGGGGTAGGTAAAAAATTCGAAATCCTCCCAGACTGATTTGGGGTAAAATCAAAAGAGAAATACGTGCATTTTACTAAAAATAAAAATAAAATCCACATCACCGGTGTGTGGTGTATGTAGAGGAGAGGATAGATGAGTAGAACTCCTCTTTATTTTATGTGAAAATTTAAAAAGATTGTAATGATTAGACGAAATGAGATGGATTGAAGTGTGAAAATAAACAAATAGAGTCAAACTAAATGAATGCAATTTGTTTAATAAATACTTTTGAACTTATAATAAATCAATACTAATTAAATAAGGGCTCATTTGATTTATAAATATTAAATGAATTTTAACCTAATTATTAAGTCTAATAAAATCTCATAATCCACCATAAAAATATTTTAAATCCATGACCCATTTCAAATTATCGAATAAATCTCAACTGGACTTTTATAAATATTGGCCTCTTAATACCGTCCAAAACCATCTACTAAATCTTAACGGACCTTAAAATATACTTTTGGCCCATGAACTTAATCAAAATCTCCATACAACCTCAATAAATAATAGTTCGGAGGCTTATTCAAAATACTCCATTAAACATAATTTAGAAACAATAAAATTATCTCTTTTTAAAAAAAAAGAATCTTAACGAGTTTCGCACCAAGCAGTGGGTTCAATCGTTGATGCACTAAATTTACTTTATAAATAGTAAAATTCAATAACAAATTCAAAATCTCCACTTCCAAACTACAATTCCGGCAAAAGGAAAAAAGTAAAAAAAGAAAGAAAGAAAGAGCGGCACGTGGCATGTTTACAGTGTGTCATATCAATGTGTGAGATCTCTTTGTATTTGTACAACCCTCATTTTGAATTGCTACATGAAATCTAAGCTTTAAAGTGAGAAATATTTTAAAATAATACTACATACAGTCGTAGAGTACGCAAGTTATATGTAATCGTTTTAAAAAATAAGAGTTTATTATTAAAAAATTATTATTATTTTATATAAATTATATAAATATATATTTTTTAAAAATTACATGACGATTATAAATATCATTTCACGTATATAAATAAGATTATAGTCTAACGGGATATTTAAACAGAAGAAGTTAAAAAACAAATTGTCCCCATTTTACGGTGTTGGGGCAAGATACGATACGATCATGTCAAATCCTCAAATTACCGAAGTTGGTTAATCTAATAATTAATTACTGTTATAAATGTTTATGACCTTTGGACCCCTAATTCTGGATTCCAATTAATCCTAACAATATTGCAAAGATTTTAAAAAATTAAATTAAAAAATCAGGTCAACTTCAATCCAACCGTATCAATCGAGTCACTTTGTCAATTTTTATTACATTTTTTAGTCACGAGTTCTAGATTTTTAATCCAAAATAAATTTGTAAATTCAGGAAACCTCAATCCTCAAATACAATCCAACGCTCCCAAATCAAATCAATCTGAGCCGTGCATTTTCTTCCATAAGCCAGCGGTTATTTCAATCTTTCCAGCAACAACCCGACCCCCAGATCTGACGGTGTACATTCAGAGAGAGAAAGGGAAAAATAAAGAGCAATTAAGAAAGAAATTTTCGTACATTCAAAATTTCAATCTACAGATTTTCTATCGAGATTTTCTCGTCTTCGCATCCCATATTTTCGTCTCTCCCCGCGATAAAGCATTCATCCAAGCCCAAGATTCGAGCGTGATCAGAACGGTACTGTTTTGGTGTTAGGGTTTTGGTTAGGGTTGTATACATGGGGCTCGGGAACGACGACGCTGCTGTGGTTGATGATGGCTCCGATGACGGTGGAGGAAAATGTTTCGGGTCGGTGTCTTGCTCGATTTGCCTCGAGATTGTGGCTGATAACAGGGACAGATCTTGGGCCAAGCTTCAATGCGGGCACCAATTCCACCTCGGTGAGTCAGATTTTGTATTTATCGAATAGTTTTGGTCCTAGGGCTGGGATGTCCGTATTCGTTTCGTAATTCTATTTAGAGTTGTAATTGTTGAGATCTGGGTGTATTTTGGTCATTCAGGCTGAGGCTAGGTTGAATTTCGGGTTCGTGTTGATGGGCTTGTTTTGTTATTGAGAAAAAAAAAAAAAAAACTAAGAAAAATGGAAGAACGTTACGTTTAACTATGTTTCAACCGAGCTTAATAGCTATTCTATGGCTAATTGGAGCTTTTGGTTTGTTGGGTTTGACATTATGAGAAACTGGAGATTACATAATTTCAGATTAACTTACATATTGTATATTGGCTGAGCAATTGATTGTCAACAGAATGTGATCTATGCTAGTTTTCTGATTAACAGACTTGACATTTTGGAGTTCTACATTCTTTTAAGATTTTTTGGTTGGTGAATTTTGTGTTTTGATTAAAATGATTGTAGTTGGAATGGGCTTTTTGAGATCAGGAGAAGATGATAGATGAGAGGAAAAAAATTTGATCCTGAGGGCTGTTTCAAATTAACTGGGTATGGTTAGATTTACTTTAATTCGTCATGTTGACATTTTACAATTGACAAGTTGCGATGTGTTGGAGGGTATTGCCGAGAGCTTGGTGTGGGTAGTTAGAAGATTACGATTTTAGAGGCAAAATAAAACTTTATTGATAGAAAGATAGGCGTAGCCCAACTACATGAGTATACCATGAGTTAAGAGATTTTTAAGGAAATGTGTTGCTATATCAAGTGCAAAGTCACTAATTAAAATCCCAAAATGTAATTTCAATCTATCAATAACCTGCCCACTGTTCAAGAGTTAATGAACGTCTTGGAAATAGTGATAACTCGAATTGTTAGAACAAGTAAATAGAGCTAACAGAACTTTAGAAGGAATTCAACAACTCTAAAACTTAGCTACCGTCTAGACCAGTGTTTGCTATCCTTTTGTTTTTGCCAACAAAGACTAGACCTAATTTATTTTTACAAGGGGTGTACAATCTTCCAGCATAAATCTGAAAAGTCGTATTATATTAGGACATCAATACTTCATGGACAGATTCCCTATCATAGTCATTTAATTAGAAACTACAGATATTTACCATTATGTGCACAATAATTGAAATACATTACAGGCACAGTGAGTCATATTGTGTTAGTGATGTTCACTTAGGCCCCGTTTGGATACAAGAAGCGTTTCATCCCATCTCATCTAATCATTGTAACTTTTTCAAATTTTCACACAAAATATAATAAATAATTCAACTTTTTCTAATCCCAAAACAATAATAATATTAAAAAATAATATTTTAACAATATTTTATTCAATTTTCAACTTTCATCTCAACTCATCTCATCTCATCTCAACTCACTATTCAAACAGCACCTTATTGTACTATGCCCTTTTTATGAGTAGCTTGGCTTAAACTTATGGCTCTACATAAATTACGTAGATGTGTCATTTTTTTTTTGATAAGCAAACAATTGTATTAATAAGAATAGGTATAGCTCAAGTACACAAGATGGTATACAAGAGGTAACACCTATCTAGGAAGAAGCAATGGAAACAATAAAGTCATGAACACTGAGGCCATTAAAATCTAGCCTACAGAAATAAAGTTTAATAAAAAGAGATCTAAGTTCCTCTATTGTGCGCTCCTTGTCTTCGAATGTCCGATCATTTCACTCCTGCCACAAGCACCATTGGATACAGATAGGAACCACCTTCCACACAGTTTTGATTTGTGGAATACCTCCTAGATTTGTCCAACTGGCCAACAGTGCCCCAAGCTAGCTCTAATCTGCAAAACACTTAATCCCATAACGCTCTAGCAAGCCCACAATCTTACCCAGAAAAGCTATCCAAGCAAAAAATGCCGCTTTGGGAGGCATCTTATTTTGCCAAATCCTTTTCCATGAAAACTGACTGTTCTGTGACTATGTGAGAGACTTATAGAAAGAGAGAACCGAGAATGTACCTTTACCTGCGGGTACGCACCACAACGTGTCAGCTCTTTGAATTCTCAGTTTCATAGATGTCTCATTTTCTTTCTCATTAGTCTTCTCTATCTAGCACTTGCTATGAGTTTTCAGTTGTCACCCTAATATTATCAATTAGTTTTTTATAAGACAGTTTATAGCACAAAGGGGCACTACTCAAGTACACAAGATGTATACAAGAGAAAGCACTGAACAATAGGAAAATTAATTGATAAGCACTTTTGTTTAGGAAATCAGTATTTTTATCTTCTTCTACTCATACTTATAAAAAAAAATCTTTTTCTACTCAGAAAAAAATTGTCTTCTTCTTTTTCATCAATACCTTGTTGTTTTGGGCAGCAGCTATAGATTTTAACAGGCTGATCTTTCATGATTTCCTTGTATACTTTCCTTGTTCCTAATTGGGTCTTAATTAAAAAAAGGATTTTATGTGTTACATATTGGTGCCTTTAACAAATGTTGTGCTTGTTGATGAATGTCATTTTAGTTTAGTGAATATTGTTGGTAAGTTAGCGTTGCTTGTATGTCGTCTTTTTCTTATGCTTACAATTATAATTGTTTTTCAGATTGCATTGGTTCAGCATTCAATATAAAGGGTGCGATGCAGTGCCCTAATTGTAGGAAGATTGAGAAAGGCCAATGGCTTTATGGTAATAGCTGCCGATCTTTCACAGAGTTTAGTATTGATGACTGGACCCATGATGAAGATCTTTACGATCTAAGCTACTCGGAAATGGTAAAGGGAGAGAATTTTATTGAATTCTTTTTTGTACTGCATTCTCGCTGTTTCTTATCTACGATAACATTTCTGTGTTGAAGGTCACTTATTAAGTCACAATATACCCATTGTTTAACTCATTTACTTTTCAATTTCCTCCATATTTCACCATATAAATTTATCATAGTTCTTTGTTCATTCATATTGAGGCTGCAAATTACAAGATGAACATGGTATTTGCTTCATCATTTACATGCTCATACATTAAGCTAGAGAGCAACGAGCCAGTGTAAAGCATTCCACCATTAAGATTTTTACAAGTGATCAATAATTCTAAAAAGCAAGGTAGAGGCCAAGCACACGGGCTGTATACAAGAGAAAACCCTAACTAGAGTGTGAAGCCGATACAAGGAAATTGTGGATGCCAAGTCCATTAAAATCTATCACTTGAGCCCATAGGAACAAAGTGTAAAAGAACTTTTTTTTTTCATCTGTGGTCCACTCACGATCTACAAAACTTCTGTTATTCTATTACCTTCATATGTACTATAGTACTTCTGTTATTCTATTACCTTCATATGTACTATAGTAAACATATAGGAGCCACCTTCCATATCGCTACAATTTGCGAGCTGCCATATAAGCATCTCCGAGATGCAAGGAAGTATACTAAGAACTGTTCTTTTCATCTGTGGTCCACTCATGATCTACAAAACTTCTGTTATTCTATTACCTCCAAATGTACCATGGTAAACATATAGGAGCCATCTTCCATATCGCTACGATTTGTGAGCAGCCGTATAAGCATCTCCAAGATGCAAGGAAGTATACTAATCTTCTTGTCATGACCCAAGCTAGCCCCACTCTACCAAAGAAATTATTCCAGAGAGCTAGGCTACCTCACAGTGAACTAGCAGATGGTCTATATCTTCCCTGGCCTTTTACACATACAGCACTCATTGACTTCCGTGATCCGACATTTCCTTAGGTTGTCACCACCGTTAAGATTATTGAAAAATCACAAAGCAAACTCACATGACTGAGGCAATCTTTGTCAGCTCTCCTAGTTACTCAAAAGAGTCTTCAAGCCAAGTTTTTGGCTTCAACATTTTCCAAATACTTGACTTACCTGACGCAATGTAAGCCATCTTCTCCGGAGTTGCTTGGAGAACTTTGCCATCACCAGGTTCAAGCTGTTGTTATTCCTCTGATATCCTCTAGGTGGTAGATGACGTTTTCAAGAGACTGCTAATGGTCTTAGAAAAATTGCAAAAATTAACATCAACTGTAGGACCTTAGAGAATGATGTTTAGCCATTATATTTTCAAGTGCACTTAGCTGTTGATGTTACTTCTAGATAACTTTGGAGGGATGTGTATGTATGATTCTCTCTTGTGTACATTCATTGACTCTATTTCATTTTTATAGGCAATGTACGACGCAGCAAGTGTGGCATGCGCATGCAATAGATAAAGAAATATATGTAGGCTAAAATATTTTTTACCTTGTTATGGTCAATTTTATTCATTTTCCAAATGCTTTTTGCAGTCATTTGGAGTTCACTGGTGTCCATTTGGTAGCTTAACGCAGCCTCCCTCATCATTTGAGTAAGAATGATCTCACAAGTTAGAGCTTTAATCTAAGTTCTTTGTGCTTCAATATCTATGCTGAAGTTCTTTGTTTTGAAGTCCTCCCCCTCCCCCTCCCCCCCAACTTCAATGTTTCCCCCACATGCTTTTCATTTTCTGATTATTTTCGGTAGTTTTAGTAAGGTAAGTTTTTATGTCACTTTTTTTACTCTTGAGAAAGAGAAAGGTGCAAATCAGAGGAGATAATAATCTCACAGGTGGAAGGATGAAGGTCTAGGAAGAGGTGCAATCACTGTCAGTGCCAGATGATGGTAAAAAGAGCATGTTAATGCTTTTCAAAAAAATAAATAAAATAAGGAGCCTGCCTATAAACAAATATTGCATGCACTGTCCCTTTTGCCATTTCAATGTGATGGTAAAGGGGACCGTGTTTATTGGCAAACACTTCTCAGCTTGACAAGAACTACCATCTTGCCAATAAACACTGTTCAGGTAATGTCCTGGAGAGATCCCACATTTCTTGAGAGAGAGAGAAAGAGAGGGAATTTCTTGTGATTTGTAATGAATCCAAAGGGGTTAAAATTGCAATATTGACTAGTCCTTTTGGTGTATAGATCTAGATGTGCCAAAGATACGCCGTATTAGTTCCCCAATAAGAATATATTAAAGCGAGGGCAGTTTCAAGTTAGATTGTTCTATCCAGTATTGTCTTCTTATCTTTTCAGAGTAGAACTCTTTCGTTTTGCCGTTTTAAAGATAGTGGCTTTCTTTGTTTTGATGAAGGCTCTTGGGAAGATCCTTATGATAATCTTAGAAAGAGGCTTGTTGTAGTTGTAGGGTGATGGTATTTGTGTGAGAGGAGTGGGGAAACTATTGATCATCTTATTTTTTCATTGTGAGGTAGTTGGTGCTCTATGGAACACAAGTTTTGGCTTGTTTGGACTTGGGTGTAGTGGTGCATCTTTTGTCATGTTGGAAACGGAACTTTTCTAGTCCTGACAAGGTTTACTTTGTGGAAGCTGATTCCGTCTTGCATAATGTGGTGCTTACGGAGAGTAAAGAATGAATAGAACATTGAGAATTGTGAGAGTTGGTGGCAGAAATTGAAGATCTTTTCTTTATAACCCTATACCAATGGATGACTACTCAATTTTGTTTTTTGATTTTATTTTTCCAGATTTCTATTTTTGTTCTTTCTTTCTCTTAAGTTGTTTATTTTGTATATCCCAGTGTACACATATAATCCTTTCATATATATTAATCAAATCTTTGATATACAAAAAAAACTCATATGAATTCTTCTTTTATCTTTAAAAAAATGCAAATTATTCTATCCCTTAGTGTTGTATGCATTTTAATCAAATAAAGATTAAGGCTTTTGTTGTGGTTGCAATTTTTTGTAATGTCAAGTTTTTTGTTGAAAAATTGTTATTTTTTTGAAGAGTTGAGAAAACCCAAAAGCTGCATTTTCAAAGCAGATGATATCTTAAATCTTACGTCGAGTTATTCTCTTTTTCTTTCCTTTCCTCCTCTTCTTCGTTTTTGGGGATTTTTTTGTGTTCTAGTGGAATATTTTCTTCTGCAAAGTGTTAATGTGCTTTTACCAATTTGTCTCAGGGAAGGGGATTTTCCGTCAAGTGCATGTAAGATGTTTTTTTGGCTACTGTTCTGTTGAAACTTTTTGTCTAGGAATGCCTTTTTGACTGAATGATGATATCATAATGTAGATCATGATCAACTGGGACAACATGCAATCTTTGCTGAACATACAGCTGTACCATCTGCTACTCATCCATGCCCATATGTTGCTTACTTTGGGCCAATCCATCCATCATCCTCAAATTCCAATGGAACTGTTTCAGAGGCTTCTAACTTGAACAATCACTGGGGCCCATCAGTACCTAGTGAGATACCAGCTTCGTATGCTTTTCCTGGCATGGATCTTCATTATCACGGTTGGGAGCACCATTCCTCTCCCTTCCCTACTACTGGCAGTCGTATTGCTGCAGCTGATCAGCCTTCAATCCTGCCTGCTACTCAAAGGTCGGCAAGGACCAGCTCAGATATTCCAAGATCAGGATCTTTTATGCATCCGTTTGTCATTGGTCACAGGTATGCCATCATAATATAGAGGCACTGTTGGTAGCATCATTTTTCTCTAATTACTTTTTCTTGAGTGTAGCCTGGAGTCTCTTTTGGTAAGTATTATAGCCTTCAGCCTAATAACATATTTGGTTGAAAACGCAGTTTAGTTAAGGAATGAGTACTGCAAAATTTTCCTTTATATTGGTATACGTACTAATATCATTGACAGTGGAGGCTCTTAATTTATGCAGTTCCGGTGGTAGACAAGGGAGCTCAGTGGCGTCTTCAATGATTCCCCCTTACCCAGGTAGTAATGCCCGAGCCCGTGATAGAGTTCAAGCTCTCCAAGCATATTATCAGCAACAACAACCTAACAATCCAACCACCATGCGTACACCTATCATTCCTGGCACCCGAAGAACCAGCAGCCATAGAGGCATGGCTCAGGTAGGGCCAGTGGCTTCGTCATCTGATCAAACTGGGCCCTTTTATATCATCGCGCCAGGTTCATCGGGTCGGAACTTTCAAGAAGCAGAAAGCCCCCTGCCAAATAGGTTTCACTCGTGGGAAAGAGATCATTTGCCTTCATTCTCCTTGAGCCAGGTCGAGAGAGACTCAGGTTGGGGGACATATCACCAGGCTGCTGGTGGGTCAGATACGGGCATCAGGTCCAGCAGTTTCCGCCAAAGGCAAGGATCCGAGAGAACATCTGCTCAAAATCGGTGATAAACTTTACTGCTTATCCTTTTTTGGCTGAAGCAAACTACCACTACTATGGTGAACGTAAAAAAAAAAAATATGTATGCTTGAAGTCTGAATTGGTCTTGGCAGACGCAAAATACGTGGCCCCAAAAACTCTTTTTCGGCCGGTCACATGGTGGCGTGATGAAATCCTCTTAAGTTTCTTTGCCTTTGCGGATATGAAATAAGATAACATGTTGGGTGGGTGGCAAAATTGGGTTTGGGCATTCTATCTTTGCCATTTTCACTTCAGTTTGAACGATCCACAATCTGATTATTTGGGAAGCCCCGATTACGAACCAAATGTGCTTCGTTTTACTGTTTAGTGGCTCGCCTATTTATGTCCAAAAACATTGCCTCGTCGCCGTTGCGATCACTTGTGGACTTATGAGTCATGAACAAACTTGTATAAAAGATTGGTTTGTGTTCGACAATATATGGGATATGCGTTATTTTCCCCAACTTCCTATTTGTGTTTGTCTTTAAAGAGGGTTTCAAGTTTTTGAGGGGCTTACCTGGCTTTGCTATCCGATGAACGTTAAAAGCTGTCACTGGAGAGCCCCATGTCATGCCAAACAATTGAAACTGGAACCGATGTTTTTGAAAAAACTATAACAATAATAAAGAATAATTTTTTTTATATTATTTTTAGGTGAACTTTTTTATAAAAACTTATATTGAGGTTACCTATTTAGAGCATAATTTGTACTTTCATAATTGTGCCCGTGAGAAACCGGTCAAGTTCCGGCCGTCCTGGATCTATAATGAACGGTTATACATAATCTATGGAAATTTGGTATATTGTATAGGACGCAGTGACAGAATAAAAAAGAATTCAACTCGTTTGGTTTTAGTATGTTTTGTCTTGGCTTTAAGCCAATAGATTACCCCTGAATTGAATGGGAGAGTAGTCAAGTATATTTAGAGAGAAGATTATAATTATTTATTAATAATTATATACTGCCAATAACAATGATTCGCATAATTTTGCCTATTAATGCCGCGGTTGACCCAAGTGCACCATTGACATAATTGCAGGCTTGCAGCCACTCCAAACCACCTTAAAATTACAACAAACCCAGCACGAGAATATTTTGATAAAATGTACGGATTATTTGTATCGTTCAATTCAGAAAGATGCAACTATAAAAGGCCCTTCAGTGAAATATCGAAATTTGAACACATAGTTTGGTGTCCTAGCGACCACAAAGAACATCTCACGAAGTAGCACTAAAAAAATTATTATGCTCAATAGCGATCCTTGGAGTCTACAGCTTTGCTCCGTTCAGATCTTGCCTGTGTGAACCATAACCAGGAAATTAATCAAATTAAGATGGAAAGAGAATCCTTAATATAAAACAATTACTAGTAAGTGAAGGAGAACAATCATACAGCTGGTGAGCGAGACTCTGATAAGCTTCTAACGCTCCAGCTGCAACTCCGACTCCGACTCCTACTGCGGCGTTTATGGTTAGCCTGCATCGTACCAAATCAATAAGAAATATCATCAGCAGCAAACACAGTGCAAACATGGTGCAGGTCACGAGCATGATCTTGAACCCTGCACTACAGCTTTAAATACTTTATTCTCCAACTGGTCGTCCCACTTCTCTCTGAAAAGAAGAGTACCTCATCCTCTCCGTCTTCCTGTTCCACCGGAGAGGATGGAGCCTTGGTTCCCCTCCTCTTTGTTCAATTTCCGGCATCACCCTATGTATAGGCTTTTCTCCTAATTTTTTAACGTTGTCTATCCACTGGTTTGGTCTAGGCCCGGTCTACCGCTTTATAGCGACCGATTGTCTACAAGCGCTCCACCACGCAAAACCCTAAACCCCTTAGCCACCGATCTACTGGTACAGTGCGGATAGGAGTGTAAGTTGACTGGTCCGAACGGTTATGGTCGGTCTGGACTAGACCAATAACACTAATTCTCGGTCCATTAGTTTGCAAGGTTCGGTTTTCGGTCCGGTCTCAGGTTATGTTTTTTTATAGACCAGACTGACCGAAATACATATATATAATTATTTTTAATATAGTAGTATAACTTAATTATACA
>QEOT01009628.1:0-10223 GCA_003123785.1 Pterocarya stenoptera
TGCAAACTCATGAAAAGGTGTTGGTTTTAGACTTAGAATGATTAAAATATATATTGTTAAGTAAAAAATAATGTGAACCATCGTCATTGTTCAATGTGTCGGTTCAGTTGTCAAAATTTAAGTGAAAATGTGTCATGATTACTTGAACTAATGCATGCATCTTGGAGATAGAAGCCTTAACCGCTTGGCTATCAAACGAGGGGTTATGACTTTTCACAAATGCACTTTGATTTTAGTTTTGACTTCACAAGTGCTCTTTTATTTTAATTGTGACTTTTCAAAAGTGCTCTTCCAGTATAGTTGTGACTTTTTACAATTGCCCTTTCATTATCTATAAATAGGAAACCCCACCCACGAATTCACTCACTTCCAATTCTCGAGAAAATTAGAGATACTCCATTTTTTTTTCTTTGGGTTTTGGCTATTTTATATTAGGTTCAAGGACATTATTTTGTGTGCACTTAAAAAGAGATTAAACAGTATTGATATTGTTGTATCTTGATAGTAGATTGTCATGAAGCCTAGTGCATGTTAAGATTTGGAGGCGGCGGCGGCAGAATCTTCTCTAAGGAAAGCGTTCATCATAACATGCCTCAATACCGGGTTTTTTCTTTCTAATTTGTTTTTGTTATTTTACTTATTATCTAATTTACAAAGAGTTTGTAAATATATCTTTTGTTATCCATATTTTTCCAACAATCTTACAATCTTCTCTTTCTTAAACTAGAGATGTATTGTTAATTATTTTGTAGTCACCACGACTTCTAACGAACTTATTGTGCCTGAGAAGTTTGGAGGAGTAAATTTTAAGTATTGGCAAGAAAATATGAAAATCTTTCTTACAATGCTTGGATTATATTTTACTATTAAAAATGATCATCATTATGATAACTTACATGAACTCACACATACTGTTGAATTGCAAACCTACAAAGAAAAAGATAATTTGTGTAGATATAGGATTCTAAATCATTTAAGTGATACATTTTTTTATATTTACCTAAACATTAAATCTGCCAAAGAGATTTGGAATGCTCTTGATAAGAAATATGGTATACAAAATGCTGAAATGGATAAGTACACCACAAGCCAAATTTTTGGTTTTAAGATGGATGATTCTAAATCTGTGGTAGAGCAAGCCCATGAGTTAACTATCATTTATCATGAATTGGGCCAATGGGAAATGGGTATTACCGAGCGTCTCCAAGTTGCTTGTACAAAAGACAATTTACCTCTTTCATGGAAAGATTTTGGCCAATCTCCTAAACATAAGACTGAATATATGACCTTGGAAACTTTGATCTCTTCCATTAGGATCCAAGAACAACACTTGAAAAATGATCTTATCCCACCATTAGTTTCTAGTTTTTATTCTAAAGAAAATATTGTTGAAGGTCATAGAACACATAGAAGACCATTACACCAGAAGTCCAAATTCAATAAGGATAAAACTAATTATGGGCACAATTTGAAACCAAAGTCCTATATCAACAAGGATGATGAGAGACCCATAGGCTCATATGGTGCTTTCCTGGACCAACTTTGTTGGAACCAATGATTGGTATGTAACCATAAGTTCCAAAGTTTATTTGGCTTGAAGTGCTACTGATTGGATAGTAGATACAAGAGTCAACGTACATGTCACTTCTCACCACAATATTTTTTTAAAGTATTAGGCTGATACAAGCAACATGAAAGTGAAAATGGGTAACTCCACCTCTGCACTAGTACTTGGAATAGGAAAAGTTAAACTCAAACTAATATTTGGAAACACACTTCCATTAGAAGAAGTACTTTATGTGCCAAAGACGAGGAGTCTAATTAGTGGATCTTTAATTAGTGGGACATGCTACTTTGACGCCTCCAGACCCCCTCCACTTGGGATTGGATAGTGTGTCAAGCGTTGGGACATGTAACCCAAGGTCACATATCCCTCGTTCATGACAGTTAACATGAATTGCATCTAGCATGTTTATAGCAGTGTGTAATACTCGCAGTGGAATAATTAAACTAGTATTGGTTTGAACAATTTAATATGGTACCAATCAAGTACTATTAATCCAAAAATATGAAATTGTTTGAAACTTCCATACAAAATAGAGTCCCCAACTTTGACCCTTCATAAAATCATTGAGTATCAGAATAAGATAACATCCTATGAGCTCCTAAGAAGATGATATATAAATGGTTCCTTCTTTGTACAAGAAAGAGATGAGAGTGAGGGACACATGTCTTCATGGTGGAAGAGATGAAAGAGAGGTGAAGTGTTGTTGATAGCCAAGAAGAGCCATTTAACGGAGGTTTAGGTGTCAAGTGATGGCTGGAAGCCATGGTTTCTTCATCCTTGCCTAGGAATCAAGAAGATGGTGTGGGAATAGGAAGTGGTTTGGAAGAATGCTCATCATGGTGATCCAGCTAGAAGCTAGGGCTATAGTGTAACACCACGCCTAAAAAGCTTGTTAGGCCTTGACCTTAGTAGCCTTAATCCTAGTTAATTAGGAGTTGGGCTATTTGAGAATAAGAACATTTTTGAATACTTGAGTTGGAAAAAGGGCTGAATACTTTGGGTTTAGTTAGAATTATTAAGGTTCTAGTGCAATATTGATTTTGAGGAAAATGAAATTTTTGGATCTCGATTGGTTTAATAGTATTATTTTGGAGAATTTTTAGTGCTTTATTAATTTTGAAGAAATGTGCTAAGAGACTAATGTTAGAATGATAAGTGGCAAATTGAAGATTTTGCCACCTTATTGGGCTAAATAATTTGGGTTAAATATTTGATAGAATTCGAGGAGGCCCAAAGAGTGGTTTACTAAGGACCCAAGTTTTTTGAGTATAAAGGCTTAGGAGAGACACTAAGGCTTTAGGTCCAACTTGGAAGACATAAGACTTTAGGCCTCACTTAATAGACACAAGACTATGGGCCTAACTTATTGGACATGAGAAATTTGGCCCAACATAAAAAGCATAAGGCGATTGAGCCTAACTTGGTAAGAGTGAAGGCCATTGACCCAACCTAAGAAAAATCTAAGATTGAGATCCAACCTAGTAGGCCATTGAGGCCATGGATAAGCCCCACAAATCTAGACATAGGGGTGGACAGTGGGGGCCCACCCCTTGCTACCTAGCCCCGTCCGCCCTATATGGACATAAGGTCCAAATAATAACATACACCAAAGCCCACAACCAAGGCTTACACAAATGGCCCAACCGAAGTCCAACCTATGAAGCTCAAAGCCTTGTCTTTTATTTCATCATTCCAATTAAGGCCCACATACACCATAGCATTGGTTTGCCTTAAACCCAAGATGAATCACACACCCCTAGGGTCCCCTCCCAACCATGATTAAGCTTCTAACTTGATTTAAGAAACACTATTTATCTCACACATGAATAGTAACCTAAGCATTAGGATTTTTGCATAATCTTCTTTAAATTATTTTCTTCATAACTCTGATTTGAGATTTTTGGATTTTATAATTGTTTGCTTCACTCTTAGAAAATCCTAGAATGTTAGGCTTAACCTAACCCATGTCAACTGAAACCAAAGGCATGTCAATGCCAACCAAAACACCAATCAGCTCACTTGAAGCAAACCAAATGACGCGTCAACAAACCAGCCTCAAACCCACGCCCCTTCAACCAATTTTCAAGAGTATTTCTAACCCTTAGATCCTCATAATGTCACCCTAGAATCAGACCTAGCAAGGGGCAAAATAGTTCCAAGAAACAAAATCCAAAAACCCAACTATTCCCCTAGGAAGTGTAGTTGAATTCAAACTGACTGCACCTTGCTTCTTCAAAACATTTCTGCACCTATTTGCCTCATTTCTACAACCGCCCTTCTCTTTTTGTCCCTTGAAAGTGCTTGCTTGATCCATTACCTCCCCAAGGCAGCCCAACAGATTAGGCACAAAGAGAGGCACACTTGAAACCACTTGGTTGGACCATCACCCATTTCGTCCCTTTCTTTTTCTACCCAAGCATTATCACTTGGCAGTCACTCATGCCTCTATTTCTCACCTGAAAAATACTTCAAATAATGGTCATAATTCCTCCAATTCAGACCAAGGAGATAGAACAAAAGGTGATCAAAATCTGGATAAAACATGGAACCCAATCTGTTGGCCTCCATTGGGTATTTCTCTTTTGATTTTTTTTGTTTTATTTTTTGCACCAATGCAGCCCACTACACCTATGGCCTTCTTCTACCTACTTTCCAAATTTTAATCATGAAGATTTGGTCATTATTCAGCTAACTAAGTCATGACAAATCTGAAAAATGCACTCAAGCACTCCACCATACCCACACACCAATTACAACACTTCCCTTCATCCAAAACCAACGCCCTCCTTGCCTCTCACCCTCCATTGCGTCTTAAAAATATTCCCCTTCACTCCTCACTTCTTCACACAACTCCCTCAAGCATTCTCTTAATGTTCTTGAGAGCTACACATTCTTAGTGTGAGAAAAGTGAGAAACCGAGTAGATTAAGAGTTTGTTCTTGAAGTGAGTGAGTTCTTGGAGATTCAAAGCCACGTTTTGGTGATTAATCTTGCTTTATTTTTTGTTGGGTATTAGATTAACATGTTAGGCTTTTATTTATGGCATGAGAATGAGGATTTGATTGATTGCATATCGGCTCAGATTTTGAGTTTTGAATGAATTTATTGCTTTGGGTTGAATTTCTAACCATGGCATGTCTTGATATTATTTTATATGATTCACTAATGTCTTGTAATAATTTTTGAAGGTTTAAATTTGAGGACAAAATTATACCATGATAGGTTATAAATTTATATCGTGTGTTAATCATCAAGCATGTTTTGGTTTCACTTAATTTAAGTTTAATTCATGAAGTTTTGATTAATTTGCCTAGACTTTAATAATGAGCATTTATAAAAGCCTTGTGGTTGGGATAACAATGTAAATGCATGATGTAATTTGGTTTTAAATATTTATTGTCAAGGAAAAGCTAGAAACATTATGCATATACTTAAGTTGAGGGTTTAGTGATGATTTGGCCTTGATTCATGCTTAAGTGTTGGGATAAACTTGTATAAACTGAATATAAGTTTTTAATTTTTTTCCTAAGGTTATATTTTTTATTTACCCTTGATGAATTTTGAGCACACATGCATCTATAGAGGTTATAGAGATGAAATCACATATAGGCCCATTTAGATGCATGCCACGGGTTAGATGATTTTGACATAGTTGTGATTTGAATCTTGCAATTTTAGGACATAGATGATTTTAGAACATTAAAAATATGAGGTTTGTGAAATTTGATGAATTTTGGGCCCAATTGCAAATAGTGAAAAATTAGGACCTTCGTGGAAATTTTGCAAAGTATAGGGCAGTTTTGTAAATACTAATTTTTGAACCTTTTGATTATGAATATCTTCCTTAGTGGTGCAGTTCCTAACTTAGAAGTTTGTAAGTTAGCTTCTAACTTACTCTTAGATAATTTATTTATAATTCTTGTGTAAACGCCACATTCATATTAAATGTCATTTTGAATATGAAAGATTATATGATACAAATCATTGAGCATTGGATTATTTGTTTACATGACATGTGAAATTCTCACCATGTTAGCACATTGCATATATAAATGTCATTTTTCATGAAACTTACTATATATGCACTTGTCATGAAATACATTTTTCAAGTATTGCATGAAAATAAATTTTATCACGACCCCAAAGGCTAAGATGGGGAAATATTCTAGTGGAACTCCTTTGTCCACTCTGGAGTGAGTAAAAATGGAGTGGTAACTCCTGAGTTGACAAAGAACCGTCAACAGGTTTCGAATGGATTCTTTTTAAAGAATGTCGGAGCGAAGCCAATTATGACACCTAATGCTGATGGGTGCATAGGTTATAATGTTATGTTGTGATGAAATATTATGATCAATGCATTGGGTTAGGATGTCTGCAGACAAAGACGTAATGTCAACATGAGTTGTAGTACGGTCACCGACATGTACTCACAATGCATAATGGGGAGTTGTGATGATACCATACGTTATGTTATGTTAATGATGGCTCTAATAAAGATAAAATGTTATGTTTTTTTTAAAGCAATGAGGTATGAAATGTCATGTTTTTTAAATGAGAAAGTGAAAAATGTTCTCAGTAAGAAAGTGTGCATCAAAGTTTTTTTGAAAATGTTGAGAAATCTAGATGGGAGGCAAATATTGATTTTCTGCATAGCATGCATCTCATGTTTATCATTTATCATGCTAAACTTATCTCTCTTGTGCAAGTTGACTGTTTAACTTATTGGGATTTCAAAAAATCTCACTGTGGTAGTTTTACTACCATTCTGATATGAACCCGCAGGAAGAGAATCTCTCGAACCCACAATCAAATTGAAAACTCACCCAAGAAAGCCAAATCAAGTCAATGGATGGAGAATCAAGACCCGATGAGAACTCGTTTCAAGAACCTAGATTATATTAAAATTTAGACCTGTTGAAGAACCCGTCTCAAAAACCCAGATTACAAGGAGGAACGCCACAAAGGTTGTGATTTACCTTTGATAAGTTCAATAGTTCAATTAAGAACAAGAGGAGTAAAACTCAACTAACAATGAATAAATTAATCAAATTTCATAAACTAATCTTCAAAATGAGGCTACAAGAGTATTTAATGAAAACCTAATTGAAACCCTAGCCCAAAATAAATCTCTTTCTTCCTAAAATAGCCCTGGATGAATAGTGTTGCGTGAACAGTACCGCGGCTACAGTATCGCTACAGTACCTCTCATCAAAACCCTAGTTTCTAAATTGCAACTTTCCAAATAAGCCCTTGGCCAAAATACAAGGCCTTCACAAAAATTCTAGCCTATTAGAAATAAGATATATATGGGCCAAGCATCCTCAAGCCCACTTATTCTAAACTAATAAAATAAATACTTAAACAAATTGAAAGCCTTCAATAACAATAGGCCCAAACAATACTCTAAGTCATGTCTTCCATAGCTTGTATCAAGTAGATCAAATCAGGTTTTCCTTCTTTAAAGCTCATCTTGTCTGTTGGGCTCTTGCTAGTTTCATCCCAAGTAGATTGCATCAATCCTTACATTGCTTTCTAGATCTTCTTAGCCCATCCGAAACTTGCATATGATCTTTAAAACTAGGTCCACATTGGTTCCTATCATTCCCCCTCTCCTCAAAAGGATTCAACCTCGAATCTCCACCTGGATCAAAGGGAAAAATATTAGTAACATTGAAAATAGCATAAATATGATACATACCAGGAAGATCCACATGATATGCATTTTCATTAATTGGTTCAAGAATTTTGAAAAGCCCATCCAAGTTACGCTTGTCATCAACAAATAAAGGCATTAAATCTAAAGGAGTAAATGGATTAAGTCTATAAACAATTTCCAACGATGAAAATTTAGTAGTACCATGAATACTCTAATTATATGTAAATTTAAGGAATGGCGAACAATACTCCCACAAATATTCATGAAACACATTAAAAGTCTTTCTTACACCAAAATGACCACTCCAATAATATGCAAACTCAATGAATGGCAAGCAATACTCCCACAAACGTTCATGTAACACATTAATGAGTGACAAATGATACTCCCACAAGCGTTTATGCAACATGTCAGTGAATGGTAAATGATACTCCCACAAATGTTCATGCAACACATCTAAAGTCTTCCTTGCACCAAAATAACCACTCCAATTATATGCAAAATCATTGAATGGTAAGCAATACTCCCAACCATGGTCACTCAACACGTTTAACATCCATTTTACACCATAATGACCCGACAAACCACATTCATGCACTAGCATTTCACACATAAGACTAGTAGGTTCACAAAGTTTATTATCTCGAAACAAACACCAATCAAGTTTATAGAACTTACCATATGGTGCTTTCTCACATGTTCCATGCACACTAGGCAAGCCATCATCATTAACATATAATTTCTTATCATATTTAAGTCTTAATAACTTTGTATCCAAAATGATGATAAGGACATACTTTCTTGCTAAAACATCCACCACATTTTTCTTACCTTGTGTGTACTTGATTACATGAGGAAATATCTCAATGAATTGCACCCACTTGGCATGCATTCTATTCAACTTACATTGTCCCTCCAAGTGCGTCAAGCACTCATGTTCTTCAAAGAAATGACGAGTAGGGATTATAACACCTGGCACAAAATCAATATAATGTTCTATCTTCCTAATAGGTGGCAATCCACTAAACACTCAGCTAAGAATCATGGCCTCATATCCCTGCAACAAAGAAACAACACTAGGCAAATAGTCGTTAAATTCGTTAGTATAAAAGCTTGCTTTAGCATAAGATCTTACTTTTATTTTTCCGTTTCTCTCTACAATCTCTCCTTCTTTTTCCTCTCGTGGCTTAACTCTTTTTTCATGACTCTCAGCCACCTCTCTATATTCTTTTTCACTTTCTCTTTCTTTTGATGTTTCGATTTCATTATCTTTTTTCCTCTCTCTTTTTCCTTTTCACTCTCTTTTTTTCGTTCACTCTCCTCTTTTTTGTCATTCTCTTTTTCTTCATCTTTTTTGGAACTCTCAACTTCACAATTATTTTTCAACTCATTCTCTTTTTTTTTAGGGTCTCACTATTTCTTTTTTTCTCAATCTTACTTTCACTCATTCTTTTTTGATCACTCTCATTTTCACTCCTTTTTTGAGCAACCTCACTTTTCAGTCTCAATTGATCCCCATGGACCGTGTTAGAGCTAAAGGAGCAAGTTTGATTGTTTTTCCATCCTTTTCAAAACTGTACATGTTCCTTAACTCATCATGGATCACCTTTCTATTATATTGCCACGGCCTCCCCAACAAAATATGGCTAACATGCATAGGCACTACATCACAAAGTATCATATCCTGGTATTTTCCAATGGAAAAAGAAACTAGCACTTGCTTATTTACCCTAACCTCCCCACAATCACTCAACCACTACAACTTGTATGGTCTAGGGTGTTTCAAGGTAGATAAACTCAATTTCTCAACTAAAGTAGTGCTAGCCAAATTAATACAACTCTTCACATCAATGATCATATTACATACCTTGTTATTGATGTGGCATCTAGTATGAAAAATGTTCTCTCTCCGCTGCTTTGTATCATCCATCCTAATTTGTGTATTGAGAGCACGCCTAGCAACAAGAGACTTCATATACTCTTCATTCTTATACCCAATCTCCATACTAGGCTCACATCGCCTCCTATCTCTCCCACCTTGCAAATTTCTGATCAAGACTTCTCGTTGATCTATCCTATCCCTCATTTCACCCAACACCAAGTTCAACCGCTCAAATTGTTGTTGCATGGCTTGCAACACAAAGGATGAGCTATCTGTCATCCATTTGGTGATTAGTCACTCATATGAGACATCATAATGTGCTGCACAAAAAGAATGTTAGTGAAAAACCTCACACACTCCCTTACGTGTTTTCTCTCGAATAATGGCACTCCACTCGTGTTTCACTCTTAATTGACTTTTTCCCGATAATAGTTTCACACTCTCTTGCCTTTTATCTCAATAGTTTTCTCGCTCAAGTTCTTTTAGAACTAGTTGAACTAAATCAAGATCATACAACCTTGTATTATTCCAACTAGTAATATAGATGCAAGAAACAAGAACAATAAACAAGGAATGAATAAAATGACACGAGACTCAAGAAATTTATATGAGGGAAAGAGTACTGATAAAACAAGATTCCCACTAGAAAGATGTTTTCAGCCCCTTTGATGATAAAGCTCAATCAACAATGTCTTTCTTTCTCTTTGCTGTAACTATGTAGCAACATATGAGAATGCTACCCTTTTCTTTTCTTTTCTTTTCTTTTTTCGATTTTTTTTTTTTTGAATTTTTCTTTTCTTTTATTTTCTTTTCCTTTCTTTTCTTTTCTTTTCTTTTCCTTTCTTTTACTTTTCTCAAATTCAATCACAAACAAACAATATTCAATTGAGAATCAAGCAATTGAATTCGAAAACAAAAATTAACAATGGAGAAGAAGAGAATTAATGGAACGGCACTCCAAGCAATTGACAAACTTAGAGATGTAAGGAAACCCTAGAATTTTGAAACCTTAGGAGATGCAAATTTCAGCCAAACCCAAAACCCTAAGAATTTTGGCAGCGTACTTTTTGTTTGTATTTTTTTTTTTTTTTTTGACAACCCTAGAACAATGAAGCCCTA
>QEOT01009628.1:11093-48490 GCA_003123785.1 Pterocarya stenoptera
TTTTTTTTTTTTTTTTTTTGACAACCCTAGAACAATGAAGCCCTAGAATTAAATTTAGAGATGCAAGAATTAAAAGATAGAATCATACCTGATTGGAAACCGAGCTCTGATACCAAATGATATGAACCCGCAGGAAGAGAATCCCTCAAACCCACAATCAAATTGAAAACTCACCCAAGAAAGCCAAATCAAGTCAATGGATGGAGAATCAAGACCCGATGAGAACTCGTTTCAAGAACCTAGATTATATTAAAATCTAGACCCGTTGAAGAACCCATCTCAAAAACTCAGATTACAAGGAGGAACGCCACAAAGGTTGTGATTTACCTTTGATAAGTTCAATAGTTCAATTAAGAACAAGAGGAGTAAAACTCAACTCACAATGAATAAATTCATAAAATTTCATAAACTAATCTTCAAAATGAGGCTACAAGAGTATTTAATGAAAACCTAATTGAAACCCTAGCCTAAAATAAATCCCTTTCTTCCTAAAATAGCCCTGGATGAATAGTGCTGCGTGAACAGTACCGTGGCTACAGTATCGCTACAGTACCTCTCATCAAAACCCTAGTTTCTAAATTACAACTTTCCAAATAAGCCCTTGGCCAAAATACAAGGCCTTCCCAAAAATTCTAGCCTATTAGAAATAAGATATATATGGGCCAAGCATCCTCAAGCCCACTTATTCTAAACTAATAAAATAAATACTTAAACAAATTGAAAGCCTTCAATAACAATAGGCCGAAACAATACTCTAAGTCATGTCTTCCATAGCTTGTATCAAGTGGATCAAATCAGGTTTTCCTTCTTTAAAGCCCATCTTGTCTGTTGGGCTCTTGCTAGTTTCATCCCAAGTAGATTGCACCAATCCTTACATTGCTTCCTAGATCTTCTTAGCCCATCCGAAACTTGCATATGATCTTTAAAACTAGGTCCACCTTGGTTCCCATCACATTCTCTCCAGGAATGGTAGAAGTTGTGTCAGGATTGATAGAGAATGAACAGGACGGACCGTTGGATACAGATGATTGAAGATGAGTCGAGCCTCGATGTGCAGACTAGCTATGATTTTGATGTTTATAGCATTGACTCTTCATTCTTCAGAGCATATGAAAGAGTTGATCTAATTATAGAACTTGGATTTAAGTATTTTGTATTAAGGAAATGTTATCCTTAAGTTTGAACTTATGGTTTTAATATCATTGGGATGTGTAGTCATTCTGGAATAAAAAATCTTTATCACCCTTATTTTTCGTTGGGATTATTGCATATTGCTAGTTGTATACTAGGATGCATTGCATATTAATTGTCATGAATATGGATATGTAACCTTATGTTGTATGTTCGATGCTCCAAGTCTTTGTTCCATCCCAAAAGGAGGTTGGGGGCTTCACATATAGTTCCCTCTTTGTTTGAGTGTTAAGGATGCAGCCTACGACGTATTTGCATATCTGATTCTCCCTTTCAATGTCCTCAATTAGGACTATGCGTTTTTCAGAATTTTCTTGTCAAACTTTTGACTCAAAATGATGGTCTTACTCTAGGGGTATCTGATTACACTTATGGATGCTTGGAGTGGGGTGCAAGGGTTTGACATGTGCTAGGGGTCTTGATATGAGGTGGCACTTCTTCCTACCTTGAGATAACATGTATAGAGTCTAATTTGAGAAGGTGGAGCTTTGGTGGCAAGTGCAAGATAGAAAAATCCAAATTTGATGTTAAGTGTGTCAATCAGCCAAGATAGGGTCCTTTGGCTTCCTTTGTTTTTTTTCTTCTTTCATCTCTTGACCAAAGACTTCATGAGGGCCAAGGGAATTCCGATCACTTGGAATATTTCATTCATTTTTCTTTGAGACAAAGCAAATGACCTAAAGAGGTGCCACATTTCTCTATTGGATGGTGTAAGAGGTGTTGAGGTTCGGTTTGAACTCTAGTGAACGGTACTTTATGTGATTGTTAAGAATGTGTTGCTCCCTTGTCCTAACTCCATGGTTCAAAAATTGTTTAGATGGTAGGGCTAAGCTTCTTGCACACAATTTTATTCAACTAGGCAAAATACATGGTGGCGTGTTTTGGAAGTAACCAGTTTTTATTGGTTTAGAGTACACGACTTGGACATGCCTCTGTAACTATGATCTGCACTAATACTTAGTATTATCTTAGTTTAGCTAATGTTTAATCTAATAAAAGAGATCAAGATTAGATTTTTTAAAACTTCCTTAAAAGGTCTAATAGCCGATTGTCAGCATAAGCTAATTGACCTGATCCTTGTTTTGGTCTTGCTCACCAAATTCTGAAATTGTCCTTTGAGTTTTCTAAAATGAAGATCTTGGCAGCCAAGTATTCCTTTAGTGCACCGAGTAATTCTACTCTTAGGCCACTTAAATCTCCAACACCACACACTAGCTGAGCTGGCTTCTTGTTTTCTTTTTCTTTTTTTCTTTTTTCTTTTCTAAAACGATTCGTTACTGCCCACATTTCCACATTCTTTCCGAATCTTCCATTCGAATTTCTCCTCCCACGTTCTCCCTCTACACTTCCTTCTCTGCTCTCCCCCTTCTCTGCCGAAGCCCAACCAAATAACACGTGGACATTTTTCTTGCATGACTTAAGATGCCAAAAACAAGCAATAGTTAAAAATGAAAAACAACGATTTCCTTTCATTGTTGTGCAGGGTTTTGCAATTCGCATAACAAATGATCCTTTAAAGAAGTTTTTATTCCCATTAAAAATAAAGCTGCAAGATGATAATTTTGCACCGTATAGACACCCAAAGAACACCGTTCTCATGAACTGCAATGAACCCTTCTTCATCAGACTCTCTCTTTCATTCATTCAAAGATCTAGAGAAAGAGATAAGGTATTCTCACCAATGGCGGCTATCTCCAAGGCTTCGTTGTTGATGACTCTCATGGCCGTTATTCTCTCATTGGTCGATACCACTCAAGCCCAAACATCTGAATCCCCAGCACCTAGCCCCACCTCCGCTACCCTCTCCACCTCCTCGTCCTAGGGGTGGGCTTTACTCTGCTTTGTCGTGGCTCTTGTCTTCTGATCTGCGTGCAGGGTCTAACAGTCTCTCTCTCTCTTGAGGCAAGTCATTGTCTTTATGGATTGTTTCACGGCGTGGATGGATCGTATAGGGTGGATTGGGATTTTATGTTTTAGAGTTTGTTGTTTTACATTTTAGGGATGAGAGTGGTTCTTCTTTTCTAGGTAAGGCCCAAAGCAGTCAATTCTTCCACGTCTTTTTTGGGTAATGAAAACTTGGGGCTCGTTTTCTCTCTCTAGTGATTGAAATTCGGTTTTGGAAGGGGGGAGAGGGATTCGACAGAGGGAGGGGGGAGAGGGATTCACCAAGGGGAGAAGATGGATTCGGTTTGGGCCTCAATTGACCCTTGGTCAATTCGGTTTGGGCCTAGCTTGTGGGCTTCTAGTTGGGCCTTGGGCCCATTTGGATTTCGGGCCTAAACTTGGGTCTTAACTTTTGGGTTTTTCCTTGGCCCATTCTAAGCTTTGTCCTTAGGAGTTGGATCATCTACCTTCTCATGCTTTAAGCCCATTTTCCTTCTAAGCAGAATTCACAAGATGTTATGGGTTGGTCCTTAAGCATACAAAGATAATAATTCTTTTAATATAGTCCATTCTCCACTAACCTTGTGGTTCTCTTGATAAGCTTTTGGTGGGGTGTTACAGGAATGAGCAGAAATTAAGTTCCAAAACATCGTGTGAAGGTTATGAGGGAATAGTTTGCCTATTTATTCAGGTTTCAACAACGGCTATAGTCATATATATGTCTGTTGAATCCATTTTGTTCTGGACTATTGCAACAGAGTCGTGTTCACCCGGCCAGCAAGATCCTATGAAGTAAGGCTCGTGGTGTGGGAACAAGAGCTGCAAGGGGAAAGCGAGATAACGCGTGTACAGGACAAAATGAATGTAATGACAATGGATATACTCAGAACAACAAAAAGTGAAGGTAATGGCAATGCATGTAACAATATGACTTTAAAGGTGACAGAAAGAAAGACATGCTTACCTGAGGTGGTAGCCTCTAGGCCAATAAAGTATGGGTGGTGCTAGCAGGCCGACTGGCACTTACTACTGGGTGTACCGCTAGCACAAATGTGTAGCTTATTTTTTTCATTATTTTTTTGTAACTGTTTTTTTAGCATCTTTAACCATTAAAAAAAAATTAAAAAAATATACTTCACTAATAATTACTTTCTTAATCATTAAGTAAAATAATAATAAAATAAAAATATTCGAAGGGTAACTCTGAACGGTAACCCTAAGGGGGCTAAGTAGCATTTTCTATACATAATCATAGAAAAGTTATCGAGAGCCTGGACTTGAGTTTGGACCGGCACTGCTTTAATAGTTTAATGGCAAGCTTCCGCTTCTGCACACCCAAGTCCCAGCTCTAAAACACACTTGGTACCAACACATTTCCGACAAATAAAAAATCAAATGAAACATAGAGTCAAATGCACAACTGTTATGATGTTTCTTTCATTTCTCATCCCCTGAAATACAACAGTTTGGTGCCTTTGAAGGATATTGGAAGGAGGCAGAGCCCAAAATACAAAAAAATATTATAAAATATAAAGAAATCAGATTTCTCTCAAGAAGCATTATCTCCTCAGAGTTATTCAGACAACAAAGCATGAATTTTCATCTTCTTTAACTTCCCTTTTTCTTTTGGAGATACAACCTCCCAAACTCTTATACAACTCACTTAGCACTGGCAAGCTGGGTGCGGAGGAGCTTGGCGGCAGCAACCATGTTTTTGAGGGCTGGCTTAACCTCAGGATACTTGCGAGTCTTGAGTCCACAGTCAGGATTAACCCACAAGATGTTTGTCTCAAGCACTGCAAGCATCTTGTTAATACGGTCGGCAATCTCTTCAGTCGATGGTATTCTAGGGGAGTGGATGTCATAGACACCAGGGCCAATTCCAGCACCGTACTTGACTCCCTCACGGAAGACTGACAGGAGCTTCTCATCAGAACGGGAGTTCTCAATGGTGATCACATCAGCATCCATGTCAATAATTGAGTGGATAATATCGTTGAAGTTGGAGTAGCACATGTGGGTATGAATCTGTTTGTTGTTGAATCGTGAAAACAAACCAACAAAATTTTAAGCAACTAAAAGAAGGAAACGATAAAGATGAACTTTGACATTTGAAGCAGTAAGAAGAATAAACAAACCTGGGTAGTGTCGTTGACACCGCAGTTAGTGATCCTGAAGGAGTGAACAGCCCAATCCAAGTAGAAAGCTTGCTCAGACTTCCTAAGGGGCAGCCCTTCCCTCAAAGCAGCCTCATCAATTTGAATAACATTGATACCAGCCTTCTCAAGATCTTCCACTTCGTTCTTGATGGCCAAAGCTATCTGATAGCAAGTCTCAAATCTGGGAAGAGGAATATGTATCATGTTAAAATTTAGTCTAGAAAGCATCAACACCAGAAATAGGTTGCCACTATTATCTTTTTCATTTCTTTCATCTTCTGCCCATTTTGGGTCTGTCTTTCATACCTAGGTTGGTCATTTCGAACGAAGGACCAGTTGAGAATGGTGACAGGTCCAGTAAGCATTCCCTTCATTGGGCGAGCGGTCATGCTCTGAGCTGTAGAGGACCAGAATACCGTCATTGGGTTGGGACGGCTCACATCACCGTAGATGATGGGTGGCTTCACACAACGGGATCCATAAGATTGCACCCACCCATTGACAGTAAAGGCAAAACCGGACAACTGCTCCCCGAAGTACTCAACCATGTCATTCCTCTGTAAAGAATTTATTTCCACAATTAGTTTTAGATGATTTTCCACAATTAGAGGGAACTACACGTGTAAGAAACCACACCTAGAATAACATAACCTAGCTATATATAGTGCTCTATAAAATTTTATTTCATAAGAATGTACCAGATCTCACCTACATTTTCTTTAATATTGCACAATAATGTGTAAATCAAACGAGTTATTTATGAATTGCTCAACCTGGACTCACATGAACTCAACTTGATTATGGTTTGTTTAATAAACAAACTGTGTTTAAACAAAAACTTAGGCTCTTTAAATCCATGCTCAAAAACTTGGTTCAACACGTACAAACTGGTATAAATTTGTATTTACTGCCATTTTCTATCATTATTTATAATTTTACAATAAAAACATCTTATAATTTAAAAAGAACAGAAAGAATCATGCTTAATGCCATACGTGCATTTTAGGTTCTTACAAACATAAATATCGATATAGATATTTCTTTTACATTTGAATGTATTCATATAGAGTAAATCTGCTCTCACCGATTGTTGGGTCCCGACAATTTTTTTTAAGTGTTTTTTTTTTTTTACTTAGTGATTAAGAAAGTGTTTTTTTAATGATATTGTGATTTTTTTAAAAAAACAAAATGTTTAAAGGTATAAAAAAAATGAATAAAAAAAAAAAAATTGCTCATATTAGGAGCCATCTTGTGCTATACCCTCGGTGGGTGTCACTTTCATATAAACACAAAATTAGATTTTAGGAATTTGCAGATAAAATAATAATATTTGATTTGAATTATCAACTTTGTGATAAAAAGTCATATATGATGTAGTATGAATACTAGATTTCACAAGTTAATTATTTTAAGTTCACATATATAGTATACCTTAACTTAAATGATATAATTAACCTATTTTAATAAGAATTTATGAAAACATAAAAATTTTCAATAACAGAATTTCTTTCGTTTTAAAAATAAGTTAATCAAGAAGCTTGTGAAAAAGTAATTATCGATATATATATATAAAATAAAATTTTAAAAAAAAGCTTGTGAAAACGTTCGAACTCATACAAAAAATAAAGAACATAAAATATTGCTGGGTGAAAAGCTGAAACTCAACTCATTCAAATGAAAATTGAACAAGCATTGGTTCAATATTCCATGGCCAGCTCAACTTGGATCAATTGCAAATCCCTAAACATTAGTATATAAAATCTCACCTCTGGCTCTCCATGAACCAAAACATCAATATCAAGTTCTTCTTGGAGCTTGACAACTTTGTTAATTTCCTCCTTAATGGCCTTTACATATTCACCCTCTGAGATCCTAAAGAACATTGATGAGGGCAGATGTTAAATAAACTATCAAAACCTCAAATGGTGGTAAGAGCAAGGAGATGCCAGCTTGACTCACTTCTTGGCCTTGTACTCACGGCGCACCCTTCTTAGTTCGATGGTCTGAGGGAAGGACCCGATGGTGGTGGTGGGAAGAATTGGAAGGTTGAGCTTCTTCTGCTGGGCATCCAATCTGGTGCTGACATTTGTAGCACGACGGTGGTCAGAACCCTTCAAAGCAGCAGCCTGATAAAGAAAGAATTCAAGCCATCAGTAAGTACAGAGACAGGCAGCATAGCCTCATAAAATACAGAAATACAAAGCACTCACATCTTTCTGAACAGCCTCATTAGTCACCCTAGGAGAGGACTTTCTTGATGCCAGAGCCGCAGCATTAGCAGAGAAGAAGGCCTGCAAAAGAAACCACAAACAGTGTGTACATTGTATTCTTGTCGACAAAATAATAATAATAATAATAATAATAAAATAAGCTCAAAGTCAATTGCCTTCATATATTTATATTAGAAGCACAAACAAAGACCTCAACTAAATTTGCAAAACAATGCTAGTTTAGATAGCCAACTATCTCTTCTAACTTCAATTCCAAGACTCCTAACTATGCTAATTAAATTTCACCAACACCCTCATAATTAATTAGGAACCAACCACCACAATAGATCTTTGTACTTTCAAAGGTAACAAGAACCAACAGAGGCTACCTCATCCTTGTGACCAGACAATGCCTTGGCCAATGCATTCACTTCAAGAATTTTTTGTGCTGCAAAAGCAAGCCATGATTTGATCTCCTTATCCAGCTTAGTCTCGTTGACTAGATCAACGGCAGTGTGGAGAAGCGAGGTTGAGGTAGACACCACAAGTTTTTCTGCACAGAAAAAATAAATAAATGTCAGACACTACTTAATATAGTGAAAACCTTTATCACCATGGGCAGAACTCACATTAAAATTTGTACCTTTGCCCACAATGCCCTCAAGTGCATGCAATGTGCCAAGAGAAGCAGCAAGATCATTTGCCCAGATGTTCCTTCCATCAACAACTCCAGCAAAGAGGTATTTACCCTTAGGGAATCCACCCTTGATCAAATCAAGAGTGTTAGATCCACGAACAAAATCAAATCCATAACCAGTGACACCCTTCAAAGAAGTTAGTGTCTTGTATGCCTCAGCAGGAACATCAGCAAAGTAGGTCTCAACAAGAACATTCAAGCCAGATAAAGATGATTCTAGTTCAGAGTAGGCATCAGTGAATGCTTTCAATTTGTGAGAATCAAGATCCATCACAAGGGTGGGTTCATCGAACTGAATCCAGGAAGCCCCGACTCCTTTAAGCTCAGAGATCACTTCCCTGAATTGATGCAAAAGCACATAAGAAGTTAATGTCAATAAATATCTAGTAACCAATAGATAAAATACAAGTTATGATTAAAACATCCTACTTGTAAATTGGAAGGATTTTGCCGAGAAGGGAGAGAAGAGGGAAGGTCTTCTCAACTCCCTTAGCAGGTTTAGATAGCAACAAGTAGGACACGGGGCCGATAAGAACTGGAACAGTATCTAAACCAAGCTGCATGAGAAACAAAATAAAAACTTATTAACACGTCAATTTACAGGTATATAAATACAAGAAAATGATTTAAAGTGTTATGTAGAAAAAAAGTTAAACAGCCATCCATTGGGTCCGCATCCCCCTTCCCCAGGAAAGAAAAGAAAGGAACTTGAAATTGTTATCATGGCTTCCTACTATCCATGGATAAATGACAAAAAGAAATCATGAGCATATATTGCTAGGTCTAATGCTGACTCTCTCTCTCTCTCTCTCCCTCTCTCTCTCTCTGTGTGTAGAGAGAGAGAGAGAGAAAAGTAAATATACAGTCCTGATTATGTGCTAGTATACATGAACAAAATAATTAAAATAGAAACATACCGCCTTGGCCTCCTTGTATTCATCCACTGCCTTGTGAGAAGCATAAGAAAACTTCACATCAGGTCCCAATTCGGGGACAATGAAGTGGCTGTATCAACAAATTAATAATAGTTCAACACGGGAACAAAACAAATAATAACATCGCTAGAAATATTTTAATCACACAGCATGTAAGGAAAAAGCCAGCACTTACTAGTTGGTGTCAAACCACTTGGTCATTTCCATAGCAGGTACAGATGCATTCCCTCTGGCCATAGAGAAGTAGGTCTCAAATCCAATCTCACCTCCATTCCAACCGTATCTTGGTGGAACAGCACCGAGCATTGCAGTGGTGTCTAGCACCTGATCATAGTATGAGAAAGTGTTGCTGGGAATGTACTTGATCCCAGCACCAGCCATCTGTTTCCAGATGGAAGACCTGAGATCAGCAGCCACCTTTTTCAAATCCTCGGCACTGCTTTTCCCATCCCAGAATGATTCCAAAGCAAACTTTAGCTCTCTCTTAGGGCCCATACGAGGGTATCCGACAATGTGTGACGCCATTGCTCTAAATCTTAAGATCAAGACCGCAAAGAAAATTCAGTTACATCGATCCAAACTAGTAGTGGCAAATGAAATGCATGCGCATGTGATAGATTCTTGATATCTTCCCTTATGAACTTAAAACTAAGGTTTCGAATAAAAATGCGATAGAAACATCACAAATCAAACAACTAGACAGAAGAAGAAAGGTTATCCATCAATCAATTTCAAAATACAGCTTTCAGTTGTTCTAAAAAAAATCAGATCGGCGACGCATTGGGTTGAAGGAAAATTAGTCAAGCATTTATAGTTTCTGTGCTCAACAGATTCTACATGCTTCACCCATAAAATTAGTCCAAGCATTTTTAATTGTTCTACAAGAAAATCAAGTAAAGGAATGTTCAATTTCTGGTAACTCAATCAAGTTACACAGATCTAATATCGAAAGCTACTTCCACGCCAGATCTACTGTAAAAAGCAGGGTCCCTGTATTAGATCCACACGTAACAAAACCAGAAAGTACTAGATCCGTAACCCAGCATCCTCACGAATCAGCTACCGACACAACAACACATGAAACAGAGCCCGATAAATGTTCACAAAAATAGAAAGATGTCACGTTTTTAAATCGTTCAGGGCGTCAAAACATTGTTTAAAAAACAGTTGAAAAGGGAACGCAACCTGTCTGTAAGCGTGTGTTTGTGGTAAAATAATGACACACCAACAGATCAAAGTGAGGACAACGGAATTCTGACAAAAACAAAATACAGGGAAGCAAGAACAACAACTCTTAGATAAGTTCTAAAGACACCATATAATATAAACTGAAGAAAGATTGAAGTAAGGAAGAAGAAGAGAAGGATGAGAAAATAATGAGAGGGGCTACAGTGACAAACACTACATGTTTGCATGGGAAACTAAGGATCTAGAGCGACGAAAGGAGCGTACCTCTCGGAAGAAGAACCGCTTCGGTGAGAAAGACTGGTTCTTAGCTCTCTTAACAACTATGAGAGATAGGGGGAAGAGATTGAGGTTTGGTGCAGAGTACAGCGCGAGTTGAAGGGTGAGGGATTCGGGTGTATTTATACTGCCCTGCGGTTGTTGGGGCAGGTTCAGATCTAGAAAATAGGAGGTTGGTGTTGAAATCGAAATAATAATCAGTAGTAATAATAAAAATATTTGGGAAAAAATACAAACCAATACGGATCTGGTCGGAAAATAGCTGCACCATTTTATCTATTTTAAAATTTATTATACATCAATTACTATTTACACTCACAATCTATATTTATAACTTTTTTATAAAATATAAAAATATTTTTTTATAAAATGTGATAGGATAAATAGTAATTAATAAAAAGAATACATCACGTAAAATTACATCTATAAATCTTATTTTCTAATTTTTCTATAAAGAGAGAATATTAATTTAGTCAAAGTTTGTAATAATATTATTGACAATATAAATAGGTGTGTTTTTTTTTCTTATAATTTCTTTTAGTGGGTGTGTTGTGATTGATAGATGTAATGGGGGAGAAGGTGGTGGTAGGTGATGAAAAGGAGGTCGCTTTGACAGGATACGATAATAAAAACTTGGTTAGAAGAGAAAACCAAATAATGAAGACTTTGACACACAAAGCTGAATTGAAAATATGGAAGGAAGTAAAAAGATTCTAGTTAAACTTAGTTTGTTTCGTATTACAATCAAATAAGATGTAATATATTCGTCAACAAGTTAAGAACTTTTGAAAACGAAAAAAAAAAAACATCAATTTAATATTAAGAAATCCTAATTTTAAGAACCTTTGTGCGACTCCCAAATCTCATCCTTTTAGGAGAGAACTTGGGTGCATCATCGTTATCAACATCCAACATTTCGTAAGTTCACTTCAAAACAAGACTACGTTTAGTAATACTCAATTTATGACCTTTCCGAGTTATCTTCAACCGCAAACGACCCTCAGGTGTTTATAGGTTCTACTGTTATAATGTTATTGGCTCCTCTCAATCCAAGAGTACGTATAATAACCCGAAAGAAATTTGATAGATGAATTTTTTTGTACTTTACAAAACTTCATAAAATTCTGAAAAGATTTCACGAGTCGAGCGACTTACTATGATAACGAAGTTGCATTTTTATTTAATTAAGGCACTTCAGAGTATAAGTTTATGAAATAAATTGGGCCACTAGGCTTGTTTGAATATTTAAGATTTTACAGTGTAATAATATGTTTCCCCTTTTTTGGATAAATCATAGCCAAGAGTGTTTTTTTATCTAAATAAGGCACATATGAGTAGAATTTCGCAAAACGAATTATACCATTAGACTTGTAGGAATATATAAGATCTTATGATGCAATAAGAAGTTTCCTAATTTTTAGGATGACTAGTCACACTTGAGAGAGCGCCACTCGGCAACCGGTTCAAATAGTTGTCAAATTATCATGTAGGGTGTCTAAATTCACTTAGAATCTCTAGGATTACTTTTTGGTTGGACACATTGTACAATCCCACTCATGTGAATAGTGTTAGGACACTTGTCACATGGCAGACAAAAGTGAAGGAGATGAAGGGTAAATCAAGCCATGTGATCATACCACCTATGCCAAACACTAATCCTTTCAACCAAAAGAGAGTTTCAACCCTAAATTATTGGAATCCAACCAGAACTCTAAATCTCATGTTTTGGCAGGAACTCCAAACTTGGTTTCCAAACCCTAAACCACTCGATTTTGATTAAGAGTTGAAGCACTTCCGAGTGCTATTAACTACTCAAGTACATATTATTATACCATCATCCACTCTCTTACATCATGGCAATTACACTTGACCAAAAAAAAATTTGATTTAAATCAAATCCTAACTAGAACCCCATCTAAATCCCAAAATAAGCCAACTCGGTAAAGTCCATTTTTGGCCCACCAAAACCACCACCTAGCAAAGCTTCTTCCTCCTCCCAAGGCTAAGTTATGGCTAACTTCATAACCTCAAATAGTGATTTGATGGAAATAAATAAAAAATAAAAAAAAATCTACAAACCACTATCCATCCACTCAACCAGGTTTGCAGCAGAAAACCATGGGTTGTGCAACCCACGGTTTCAACCTCTTTTTGGCTGCTAACCTCCCATCACTTTGTCTTCAGACAACCACCATGTCAGTGCCTCTCATTTAATCTCAAGCCCTTGGTTTTGCCTCCACACTTGAGCACATTTCATCCTTTTTCTAGAGAGAAATCGAGAGAGTGTAGAGAAGTCATTTTCTTGCAGATTTTCCTCTAGCTTTCCAGCCCTTTTGTAACAACCCGACCCAATAATTCTAAGGTCGGAATATTGAAATTTTTTATTGGATCTAAATTATATTTAATGGGCCATATTGGATAAGCCCACAAACGATAAATTATTAAGATTAATTAGGAGTTTTAATTAGACTCAATAACTAGGTTAAATCCCATTTATTATTTATTAAACGAGTTAGACTCATTTTAGAATTTAAAGACTAGCCATTAGAAATTTATTTTAATTTAAAATCATCATTGATTAAAGTCTCCTCTGCAACTCAATCACTGTCAATCCTACATTAAATGAACTACTAGATCATGTTTTTAAATTCAAACTCTCTTCTTGAATGATCGCGACCGAGTCCAACTCAAACTCGTCAGCACCCTCTCCCAAATCTCTTTAGAAATATATCCCTTTCGTGTATTATTTGGAAAAAAAAACTATAAACCTCTGTAAGTATAACGGCCGAATCCAAGATACCCAGTCCAGCACCATGCATGTCCCACGTTCACCATGCCAATAGCCAATTGCCTCATTTCTCTCACAACATCCTTCACGTTTTCTCTCTCCTTCTAGTTCACATGATCGATTTCATGCTGGAAATATTGAGTTAACACTGCGAGGTAAGTAGCTTAATCATAAATTAGGATTAGCATATGTTAGTTAGTTATATATATTATTATTAAAGCCAATTCTTTGGAAGCTAGTGTTTACGTACTACGCATGACATGATATTTGCAAGCACCTCATTCATCATTTCCTTATAAACTCATATTTCGAGAATTTAGCAATCAAGGCCCCGAGATTTGGGGAAGGGTTAAACTGTCCTTATCAGCAACAATCCACCCTTATATAAAAGAATCAACGCTAGCAGCCCAAGGTAATATATTCAGACCCCTTATTGCTAGGTAATACACACATATCTCTAGCATAGGCATTGGAGGTGTAGTAGGAACACTAGGCTCTCTTTCTTTGTTGTAGATTAACAGTCAAGATCGGTTTGCAGTGAAACACATCCAAAATAATGGCGTCGTTTGTTGGATTGACACAGATTCCTTGAAGATGTTTCAACGTGGTTTTCACATGCCTGCTATAACATGTTCCATACAACTCGTGACCTAGAAACCCCCACCAAAAACATGGAGAGACAACTTATAGAGATGGAAGAACAGTTAAAGAACATGAGTGAAGCGATGTAGGTCGTCCAACTAGAGAACGAGAGCCTGAAACGGAAAAACCAAAACTACAGGGAGGGTGCTGCACCAGACCATAGAGAACAACTAAAAGGAGATGCAAACAGTGTAGCTAGAACAAACGTCGAGGAAGCAGAAAAAAGGAAGTTACACGACGATTGTGCAGCCTTGTTGATAAAAATGAGAAGATGGCTAGGAAGATGGAAGGATCATCCTCAATCGATCAGTTGCTTAACCGCACAGACTTACTCACAGCTCGAAGGTGACGGTAGTGCCACTCCTACCAAAGTTTAAGGTCCCGCAAATAGAGTTGTATGATGGGTCACGAGATCCGGTAGACCACATAGAAAACTTTAAAGAACACATGACCCTTCAAGGGTTCCTTAGGGAGGTGGCATGTCGGGCTATCACATTGACATTGAAAGGTGTGGCGAGAGGTTGGTTCGGGGTGCTACGACTAGGATCGATCGATAGCTTCAAAGAATTGGCCAAACAATTTCTAAAGCAATTCATGGCCAGCAGTAGGCAAAGAAGACCCGCAACATACCTCCTAACCATCAAGCATAAAGAAGAAGAAAGCATGAAGACATACATCATCCGGTTCAATAAAGAGCGATTAACTACTGATTACTGAGATATTTTGTTTAGTTTACCTGTTGAATTGGTTTGATTAAAGGTCAATTTGCATGAAAAGATGGACTTTGTTTAAGGGCTACATAATAACACGTGTACGTGATTAAAACTGGGCTTTTTTATGCAAAGAGACTTTAAAACCTAACTAATACAATTTGTTTTGCAAGGATATGGCCCAAAGCCACAAAGGCCCACTTCGGCCCAACCTTCACAAAAACCTACCCCCCTTACCTTACACCATTCGACAGAAGAGCTCACCAAGAGGCGCACAAAAAGCTGTGAGGGAGTGGAAGGATCCCTTTGAGGGCAGATCCATGAAAGGGAAGAAGAATCAGTTAGAAGAGAGAGAAAATGGTGCGAGGGAGAGAAGGATAAAAGGAGAGAAGGCACGATGGAAAAGGGGATTCGGTTTAGTGATTTTTCTAGGGTTTATTTTACTCTCTATTTGTCTCGGTTGTTCATTCCCGTTAGGGCTTTTGTTAGGCCTCACAATCATCATCTATATGATGATTCTGGGCTAGATTTACAACTTGGGTTGCAGGTGAAGGACATTGTTCACCTTGATTTATGTTTGGTTTCTGTAATTTCTTATTTATTCTTTCATTGTGTTAGTATCTGTGGTTTGCTATATGGTTTTGTGAGAATCTCTTATTCTTGACCTGTTGTAGACTCGCGGCACAGCATGATCTTGAAATAATCAAGGATCCTTCAAATCGAGAGCCTTGAAATGAAAATGGATGTTAATACGATGAGGGGTTTTCTTTCCATGGTGTTTTAATCTGAGTAAGCATGCTTTTTTGTTGAAATATTAATTTCTTGAATGAATTAATATTAGCAGATGCACCCAAAGACCAACTTCATCGATGGGTTGAGCCAACCCTAACCCTACATCCTAAGTGTTCATTTAATTGAAATTTAAACCATTGCTTTAGTCTAAAATCCTATTACCAATTGTGAGTGATTATTTTTATGAATGCTTTTGAAATTAGGCACACGATTTTTGGGTTTTTCCTTGTTAAGTCAATTTGCTGATTTAGAAGTAACTCTAACTCCTCATCATCTTGTGAATCTCAACTTCACATCCAACATTTTGTCTATAATCATTGCACATATCTCATTTATCCATTTGTAAATTCTCATACATAACATCACTGATTATAAATCCACTTGCCCTCTTTAAGCTACCCTATTTTCATATATTTGTATGATTAAACGTGTTAAACCTATTGTCCCTGAGGAAATGACCTTGGAATCCCTCATTGTGCATTAATTCTGCTTTTATACTTGGAAGCATAATCTGGTGAGTACCAACTACCAACAACCAAGATGAGAAAATTACGCAGGCAGCCCTTTTAGGGGGTGTATGGCCCTAAAGTTCATTCATGGCGGAGCTAGCACGAAGGACTCTCATTGCAAGCCTTAATTGCACCACGGAAAGCGGAGATGAAAGAAGACGATAGGGACCCTCAAAGGTAGAGCGAACGAAGAGCCTCAAAGAAGACAAGACGAAGCCATCATGATAAAAGGCGAGAAAGACGAATGCCCCCGCGGGAACATGACCCGAGGTCTGTTCACAACAACTTGAATGTATAGTTAGAGGGTAGGCCGCTAGATGGGAATAGAAGGCAGCAGGTTGAAGAAAGGATGATGTTTTTGTGCCTACCACCAAAATGACACCCACTAGATGGAGGGCTAATATACAATGAAAAGAAGAGTCGATGAGCTATAGGGAAGCAATGAGTTAGAGCACTTGGTTGTGGAATATCGGAAGCTAGGGAAATAAGCACCTGAGCAAAGAGCAGAGCAAGATCAGGATGTTCCATGAAACAGAAGCCGAAGAGGTGGCAATCAACAAAGGGTATGATCGAGATGCTCCCTGCCAAAACCCGAACTATAGCGAGGCACAGTTGGGTGAAATCCGTACTATAGCATAAGGGTTTGTCGGGGGAGGAACCCTTGCTTCTAGCAAAGAAGTGCACACCCTAGAGCGAGATACGAGGAAGTGTACACGACAGACACACCCCCCAAGTAGCTGAGGTGAAAGAGCACATAGAACATCTCTTTTGGGGAGGAAGTTTGGAAATGGGTCTTGTACCCACATGACGATGCATTGGTGGTAACGCTGTTAGTCGCCAACTAAACCATTAATAGGATTTTGATTGACAATGGAAGCTCAACCGATATCCTCTTTTGGGATGCTTTCACCAAGACGAGCATGGGTCTTAGTAAACTACGACCATCGCCTACACCATTGAAGGGATTCTCCGGAGATGCAGTGCAGCCCTTGGGCATAATAACCCCATCGGCCACAGTCGCGAAGGGATTGTATACCGCCACCATAATAACCAATTTCCTAGTGGTCAAGGCCCGTCATCCTACAATGCCATATTGAGGCTCCCATTCTTGAACAATCTCAGAGTAGTCACCTCTACCTATCATTTGAAAATGAAACTCCTGATGGATGCAGGAGTAGGAGAAGTCCGAGGTGAGCAAGCCCTAACACGGGAATGTTTATGTGCAAAAGCTTAGGTCGAGAGGAGCAAATGTCCGTACCATTGAAAACTAGAGTCGAGACAAAGTCCCCCCTCACCACCATTGGTCCTTCTTAATCGTGGCATAGAGAAGTGGGATGAAAAAGACTTGCTGCAAGCAGGAGCCAATGAGCCGCTAGAGCTAGTAACACTGCACCTTGAATGACCAGAGACTACAACACAGGTTGGGACCAGATTCCATCTAGAGGTTTGAGAGGCATTGAAGCAGCTTCTGGTCAGACACATAGACGTGTTTGTATGAAGTCATGAAGACAAAGCAATCATTGAACATCGTCTTTGTGTTGATCCCTCCAACAAGAAATTCCACTAGAAGAAGAGGTTGTTTAGCATGGAGAAGTACGCAGCCAAAGTCGAGGAAGTCGAATGACTACTAGCGGTAGGATTCATCAGGGAAGCCCACTAGCCTAAATGGTTGTTCAATGTTGTACTGGCAAAAAAGTTCAACGAAAAATGGAGAATGTGTGTAGAGTTCACCGACCTCAACAAGGAGTGCTGAAATGACAGTTCTCTACTACCACGAATCGACCTAATTGTCGACTCTACGGCGGGACATCGAATACTGAGCTTCTTCATGGACGCCTACTCAAGGTACAATCATAGATGGATGAATCTGGCAGACGAAGATAAGACCTCGTTCATAATAGACCGAGGGTTGTACTACAACATACCAGTCACTTGTAAATCAAATGTATAAGAAACAAATTGGGCAGAATATGGAAGTTTACGTCGACGACTTACTAGTTAAAAGCAAAGAATCATCCCAGCACTTGGAAGATCTAAGGGAAGCCTTCATCGTGTTATTCCAGTACAAATGAAACTGAACCTGGCTAAGTGTGCTTTTGGTGTCAAGTTGGGAAAAGTTTTGGGTTTCATAGTGTCTGAAAGAGTTATAGAAGCCATTACAAAGAAAATGAAGGCAATTATCGATATCAAAGACCCTAGAAACATTAGCAAGACCTAAAGACTAGCTGGTAGGGTGGTGACATTAAATAGATTCATGTCCAGATCCACAGACAAATGCATACAATTTTTTACAGTCCTGCACAAAGTGCACCCTTGGAAAAGGGACTGTGATCGAGCGTTCTAAGCACTGAAGCAATGCCTATCCAGCCTACCATTGCTAAGTCGACCTGAATAAGGAGACACACTCTATGTATGCCTGGCGGTTTCTCCCCATGTGGTGTTGACGGCTCTAGTCAAAGAAAAAAGACCGGTTTAGAAGTAAGTGTACTACACAAGTCGTGACCTATGGGTAGTTGAGATCCCCGCGAATGGAGATGCTAGCCTTCGTGCTAGTGATAATAGCTAAGCAGTTGCAACCATATTTCCAAGATCATCCCATCGAGGTCCTAATAAAAACTCCTCTAAAGAATATACTGCAAAACCAGATGCCTCTGGACACCTAGTGGGCTGGTCAACTGAGATGACCAAGTTCGACATTGATTACCTCTTGAGACACGCAAAAAGGGGCAAGCCCAAGGATACTTTATTTTTTAGTTAACTGACTTTCATGAAGAAGTGGCAATCACACTAGTTAGGAAGCCCTAGCAGGTCTTCCTCGACAGCTCATCCTTCCGCGCTGATAGGGGAGTAGGGTTATACATAGTAAGTGACTCTAGGCATGAGCATCATTACATGGCAAAACTCGCCTTCAAAAGCACCAACAATGAAGCCAAGTACAAAGCACTAGTGGTAGGACTTTCAGTAGCGAAGGCATTGGAAGCTACCAAGGTTGAGATAAAGGCAGACTCCCAAGTAGTCTTTAATCAAGTATTGGGATCATACACAACAAAAGGAAAAAAAAAATCGAAAAAGTACTTGCAGTTGACATTGGAGAAGTGTAACTAGTTTTGCCACTCCAATATCGAACAAATACAGAGGGAAAGTAACATCATAGTAGACAAACTAGCACGAATAGCCTTAGGAATGGAGGAATCTGCCTTGCCATGGGAGTTTGAAAGCAGGGTGATAGAAGTCCCCGCTATCGAGACTGAGGTCGCCAAGCAGGGATCGACGAAATTCTTTACAAGTAGGATTTCTTGAGCCTTTATTGATGTGCGTCTCCCCACAAGAAGCCCAATACGTCTTAGCATATATACATGAAGGAGTGTGCGGGAATCACTTTGGAGGAAGAGCTTTGGCAAGGAAGGTTGTGAGGATGGGCTACTATTGGCCGCATGCCCTTAGAGACACAAGGGAGTTTTTCAAGAAGTGCGTGAAGTGCCAAATGTTTACCCCAGTATCACATTACCCGCTAGAGGAGCTGACCTTTATAATATCTCTGTGGCCATTCGAGTAATGGGGGTGGACCTAGTAGGGCCCTTCCCACTAGGGAAAGGAGGAGTAAGGTTCGTGGTTGTCATTGTCGACTACTTCACAGAATCGGCAGAAGCAGAACCCTTGGCAACAATCATGGCGAGAAACATCACTAAGTTCCTATGGAAGACCATTATATGCAGATTCGAGATACATTATCGAGAATGGTGTACAGAGCTGGGGATTCAGTTCAAATACTCCTCCCCAAGATACCCCCAGACTAACGTGAAAGTAGAATAGACAAATAATTCCCTGCTCGGGATCCTAAAGAAGAAGCTTAAGGACAAGAAAGTAGATTGGGCAGAAGAACTCTCAGGCATCCTATGGGTGTACAGAACCATGGTCAAAACGAGGATACCCCATTTGCCTAGACATAAAGAAACGTGGCTATAGCCCATGTAGAGATCGAAATACCAAGCTACAACATCCAATATTTTGATCAAGGTTGAAACGATAGGGCGGTGGAAGAGCAACTCAACCTGCTAGACGAACAATGAGACGAAGCTGAAAAAGCTCAAGTGACCCTCAACAAGAAAAGAATCGATACTTCAGCTGAAGTGTCAAGCCCAGAACCTTCAAGGTAGGTGACCTAGTCTTAAGGGAGACCAGAATAACCACGCAAGATGAAGGAAAACTTGGTTCCCGTTGGGAAGGACCATACGTCATGATCACTAGCAGACGATCCGACTTGTACAGCTTTAAAGACGCCCAAGGAAAGGAATTGTCACACCCATGGAATGCTAAGCATTTGAAAAAGTACTATCCTTGACTATGTCAGTAATGAAGAACAGTGAATAAAGTTTATTATTTCCCTCTCATGTGTCTGTCTCCTCGCCCGAAGCACAGCACTCACCAATGTCGAGTCCTTAGACTCGCGATGAGGAATAGGGCACGCAAATCCTCAAACTACGCAATCGTCACCCACTATTGTAAAGTCCTTAGACTCACGGTGAGGAATAGGGTGTGCAAGTTGTTAGACTACACGACCCTTGCCTATCGATTTCTTGTCCTTAGACTCACGATGAGGAATAGGGTGTGCAAGTCCTCTAACTGTGCGACCCTCGTCCACTAATATCGAGTCCTTAGACTCGTAGTGAGGAATAGGGTGTGCAAGTCCTCAGATAAAGCAACCCTCACCCACATATGTCGAGTCCTTAGAGTTGCGATGAGGAACATGAAGAAAGTGGGCGCAAGTCCTTAGATTGTGCAACCCTCGCCACAGTGACGACCAAAAATGTGTTAAGAGTGTTGAACGCTTGAAACGCAAAATGTACAAAACAAAACACCCATAGGCAATTATTACAATCAATTAACATAAGGAAAAAATTCCATTTACTCAAAATACGATCTAATAAAATATGGCTAGCACAACTGAGAAAGGAAAAATGTCCATTTACTTCAAACAAAAAGGATTACAACCAAAAGAGAAAGGTGCCTTGTTCAGGTAGGAGGAGTTGGAGGGGTCGGGGCTGGGAATGCATCAGGCATCCTGTCCCTCCCAAAGGAATCAACATATAGGAGAGAGGCACAATCAGGCTTGAAAGACTCAAGGTCAAGTGTCCTCAATTTGATATGAGGGTTCGCCAGCAATAAGGTCCTCAACCCCTCCAAGCTGGCACCATAGCCATAGCCAAAGGTCCCATTGCGAACATATTTGGCAGCCAGGAGTTGAGGGGAAATGCGAACAATCTCCTCGCTAGAAGCGACCAGCTCGGACTCCAATTCCTTAATATGCTTATCACAAGCTTTAACCCTCCTGTCAAGTCGAAGCATGGAGTCCGTCAATTCGCTTTGCCTTTTGTCTATCCTGTCGCGGTTTTTCTTCATCGCCGCATGCCTGCTAGACCACTCCGCCAACTCCCCCCCTTTTCTCCGCCAAGTCAAGTGGCAGGGAACGACGCGTTTCAACAGTGTTCATCACAGCCTCACTTAGTTCACAATAACGCTTCCTCACCTCCTCCAACTCCCTCCCAAGGATGGACAATTGTTCCTACTTCGAAGCTCATTCCTCCTAGAGTATGCTTAGCTCGAAATGGTTGTGAGTAGCTTCCTTCCTCTCACGGCCTAGCTCCTAGCCAAGGACGACCACGTCTTCGCGTAAACTAGTCATGTCAACCTCTTGTGATTGAATGTGTTGCTTAGATGACTAACATAAGAGGGGGTAAATTGGGCTGTATTTAAAAATTATAAATTATAAATTATAAACCAATTACATAATATAAAATATGAACAAAATACGAAGTAACAGTAAATATAAAGAGAAAGGGTAAGAGAGAAGTAAACTCAGTATTTTAAGAGGTTCAGCCCCCACTACCTACGACCTCGCCTCAAGCTACCCCTTGAGTATTTTCAAATTCACTATTCAACTTCCTTCAGGTGGAGATAGAAACCTATTACACCCTTGAACAATATTACTACATAAAATCTGTGTAGAACACTCTCTGCACTTACAATCAACTTACAAAATTAAGAGCTTTATTTGTAAGCTTGATCCCTTTCTTGCTCTTGCTTGATTGATTAATATGTTTGGCTCAATTGTGTAGACAACTTGAGATTGAGACTCCTTTATGTTTGAATTCATTTGTTATCATCAAAATCCATATGTAGATATAATTATATGGAGCTTGAAACCTTGGTTTCAATAGGATGTATTTGTCGACTTGGTCAAGGATCTCCTCCAGTTCAGCCTTCTCGATGTCTAGATGTGTGACCTCCTTTCGCGCCCAAAAGGCAAACATGTGCCTAGCCCTGACTTCAGCCTCCAGCTTGGCCCGTTCATCAACGATCCAAGTAGCCAGCTAGTCCACACCCTGCTGAAACCACGCATGCATAAGAATCCAAGCCCAAAAGAAAACCAATGGCCAAACCAAGCAAATGACTTACCGAGGAAAAGAAGTCTCTAAGCTAGTCCACCATGACGTGAACATAGTCACGTCTCACTGAGGACCCCACCACATTTGGGGTCTGAGATGGACCGACATGCTCCTTGCCTCTAGGGAGAGACCCTGTGCCGCAGAAAGACCCTAGGAGACAAGGGCTGGGAGCCCACTTAAGAGCGTCCGACCCTACCTCAATAGTAGGAGTAGCTAAACCAACTATCGTAGGGTCAACAAGCGGAAAATTCTCCACACCTTGCCCCTTAGTACGAGGGGAACTCACCACGAGCTCATCCTCCCTGACAGGGAAGGAAGATAACCCCTCCTCATTAGTAGTGGGTGAAGAAGGCCCCTCCTCGCCCCCCCTCCCCCCAAAAAAAAGAGGCACTAAAGGGCGAGAATGGAATTGAAACCATGCTCCCACTTAACTCCAAGTCATGAGGGAGCTCGGAGTAGGCTCCCCTTCCCCTACCTCCCTCTAAGAGCCAAGCTTAACCTGAGGCTCATCAGTTGAGACTTTGGACTCGATCCCCCCAGTCGACTGTGTGGTAGGAATTTGCAGTGTAATTAGAGAGGCCTTTTTTGTTACACTAGATGGGCCCAATGGTGTCGAGTAAGAGGCCCATATAATGTGTCCAACGAGTTAGAAAGCTACAAGTGCAACATATACTCACTACCATGGGATCATACCGCTCCAACAAGATTAATGTGGTACTTATCACCAATCCAAGATATTTACCCCTAAGGAAATAGCGAGATACTCGAGATGTTTATCCTTGATATGTTAATCATTTCCTTCTAAAATCATATCCCAATAATTTGGCGATCAAGATCTAGAGATTTGAGGAAGGGTTAAACTATCCTTATCAGCAACAATCCACCCCTATATAAAATGATCAACGCAAGCATCACAAGATAATATGTTCAGACCCCTTATTGCTAGGCAATACACATATATCTCTAACTTACGCATCAGAAGTGCACCAAGCACACCGAGCCACCCTCTTTCTTTGTTGCAGGTTAGCAGTTGACATCGATTGGAGATGAAACACGTCCAAAACACCGAGTTTGGTATTTTGGTAGGCTTTAATTTATTAATTTTATGTAGGTAAATAGAAAAGTTTGGGTTTGGACCCTAAAGGATTTTAGGCCTAAAGTTATTTGGTTTGGAGTTAGTATGAGATGAGTTTGGACTGGATAGTGACTTAGGACCCATGGGTTAAGTCCATTAAGTGTGTTTGAGGAACAAGACTAAGACCCAAACCTTGATCCATCTATACAAGATAACCCATGACCCGTTTGCCCTAGGACTCGATTTGATTAATACATAGGGTCCATGTACAACGTGAACATCAATTGCCTCCAGGGTGCTACCTCCATAGTAGTCCAGCCTCCACCTCTGACCCCTTCGTGCACTGTCGAAGCCAATAGATAGGCCACTTACAGGCACTGATCACACACAAGAACTCTCCGATCCGCCCTCCAACCTTGCACTAATACACCATAATTTTTATTATGCGTTAAACCTCCATCTCTGACCTCTCTATGATGTAGCAGCCACCTAGAATTGTCCCAGTGCTGCCGAATAACGTCCACTAGCCAGTGCACCTCAAGGTGCCCTTGCCTTGCCATCAGAAAGACTCTATGCCACTCAGGTTGCACCCTTTTGGTGTAACTAAGTCCTACATCCATGGCGAGGACTCCTCTTGCATCCCTTCCCTCCATTAAAATGCCTAAATCATGGTCAGGCAATGGGTCAATAAAGTGTAAACCATTTAGAGTATGTTATACTTGGGGTTAGGGTGAAACCGAGCATGTGCATGAATTGGATAGATGATAGTGTGCATGCAGCCCATGTGTGTGTGTTTGATGATTTAACAATAAGGTGTATTCTTGTACTGTATGATCTTTAGTAAAAGTGGATCTAGGGTGAAAATGCTTTAACATGTAAGAAGAGATGTTGATGATGATATTGATTGAGATTGTTTGATACTTGACTGAAAACCTAAATCATGACTATATTTACGGTATGGTATAATTCTTATTAAGTATTCAACTCATTTTTACTTTTATGTGCTAACCCAAACAATGATGATTATGAGAATGTTGTTGGACTTTTGTTTGGCAAACCCAAATCTTCTCAAAGTCATATATAATCATCTATGGTCAATGGCAAATCTTGAAATTTATTTTTAGGAAGGCGATTTATTATTAATTAAAATATTAAAATGGTTTGTATATATTTTCTTGACGTAGGTTGTAATTCATATAATAAAAAATGTTAGCTATAGTTGAAGTATATAAAGTATTATAAATATATCTATCAATTAGGAATTTATGATGGGAATATTTTGAATAATAAATTAAATATGTGTAAACACTTTGTAAAATAGAAAATATGTAAAATAACAAGAACAACTTAGAAAGAGAGAACCCCTGTGTTGAGGCATATTGTGATGAACGCTTTCCTTAGAGTAGATTCCGTCTCCTTCAAAATTTAAGCATGCACTAGGTTTCTTAACAGTCTACCATCAAGATACAACAACCTCGGTTCCCATTAATATTTTTGTTGGTGCATACAAAAAAAGATCCTCGAATCCGATATAAATAGTCAAAACCCAAAGAAACAAAGACAAAAAGGAGGAAGTGTTTCTTTAATTTTTGTAGAAAATATGGAGTGAATAAATTTGTGGGTGGGGTTTCCTATTTATAAATAATGAAATGACACATGTGAAAAGTTACAACTGGAATGAAATGACACTTGTGAAAAGTCACAACTTATATATATATGAAATTGTATTTGTGAAAAGTCACAACATATAAATGAAATAGTACTTGTGAAAAGTCGCAATTTATATAAATGAAATAGTACTTGTGAAAAGTCACAACTAAAATAAAGGAGCACTTGTGAGAAGTCACAACTTCTCAAATATTAGAGAATACATTGAAAATGTTTCTAATTCACCAAATGGCACAACCCTTTATTTGGTTGGCAAGCGGTTAAGGCTCCTATACCGAAGATGCATACATTAGTTCAAGTTACCATGTCATCTTTTCATTTAAATCTTAACAACCGAACCGATACATTGAACAATGACAATGGTTCATATTATTTTTTTACTTAACATGAAATATTTTAATCATTTTTAAGTCTAAAAAACCAACAATTTATGACTTACAATGATTAAAGATACGTAAGAGTTTCTCTTTTTAACAAAAAAATTTAGTATATTTATCTTTAACTAGTGGGAAAAATATTAGAATGAACGTAAAAAGAAAAAATATTAAGTAAAAAAAATCGAAAATGTTTGAAAAAGACCCAATAATATAAAAAAAGCTTACAAGTTTGTTTAATATTTAAAAATAACTTTCAAAGATTTTAATAATTGAAGTTTTTACGGAAATTTTAGTTTCTTCTAGGATTTGGGACTGCATTATGAATTCTAATAAAACCAAATCTTTATGTTTTTAGGTCGTTTCTAACTAAGAATAACGTTACTATGCTGCCTAATTTTGCTCCTCATTTTGATCGTTCATACATTTAATTTTTTTAACATTTTTTTCTTTTATTTACTGATTAAGGAAATGATTATTATTTTATTTTTATTTTTTTAAAAATATTAAAAGAAATGAATAAAAAAAGGGTAGTGCTACAAAAACAGATAATTCAACTGAAGAATTCAACCGACAAGTGCAAATGCACTTTCTTTTTTTTTTCTTCTTTTTCTTTAATCATTTTTTATATTCTTTAAACATTTTTAAAAAATAAAAAAAAATAAAAAATCATTAATATTCACTTTCTTAACCGTTAAGTAAAAAAATAAAATAAAAATATAAAAGTCAATCGGTCAATTTTATCAATCACTTTAATAAATTCAACTAACATTTTCTTCAAAAAAATAGAAAAACTTAGAAAAGAGAATTTTGTTTGCGCCCCTAGCAGCACTCTTCTAAGCAATAAGAGTGGTTCTACAGTCATCGAATTTTGCTATCAATATATTCTCCCCGACGGACGTGGCCATGTCGCACGCATCTCTCTCCGTCCGTAGCATTTTTATTAAATTACGAGCCCATAACCTGAGTAATGCGTGGACTGTTATTTATGATAAATTTTATAACTCTAAACAGTTCATTATATATAATCACTACCATAACTATTAAAAAAATGTATATCAAATATATATAAAATGGAGCATGCATATATAAAAGAGTTCACTTTACCGATAAATATTTCATGGTCAATTTACAATATTAAAAATGTAATATATATATATATATATGATTGTTCAATTTAAAACATTGTAAAATAGATTCAATTAGTATGAGACATGATTGAACATTTATATTTTATATTTATAAAAATTATATTTTACAATGTAAACTACTATTTTTTCTGGATTTGTTTCCTCTTGGATGTGGCCTAAGTTTTGTGATCCTCTTCCTTTGTATTTGAGTTGATGTCGAGATCGATATCCACAGTAATTTCCTGAAATAAAATTAATATCGTTAATAAATGTCCATATATAAAACAAATTAATTATTATATTTTAATCATTATAAATATAAAATCTAATAGAAAGTATGATTAAATACCAAATCGTGTAATTTATTGTTACCTTTTAATTGGCTTTGATTTTATAAATTCATGATCAAATATTCACTGAATTGTGTTGTTTACTGATCCATATTTTAAGTTGTGCACATCAAGTCGTAATAGGAAGATGTATTTTTTGCCAACAATTTGTTGTAAATCGTTTGAGAAACCATCATCATTTTGGTTCTACACAAGTACAAATATATATGTTATAATAATGGTATATCTAATATTTACTGTACTTTTTTTTTTTATAGTGAAAATACTTCATTTCATCTAGGTATAAACCCTTCAAACAAGTGTACAATAGTGTTGATCAATGAAAATTACATTCTCAATGAAAGGAGGAACACTATTCCACCAAATTCATATCTTTAATGGACCAAGCATATCTTGCCAATTGGTGAGCTGCCTCATTAGTAGATCTGTTGCTGTGCTGGAGTGTACAATGAGGGACTCAGATCATTAATCTTCTAATATCCTCAACCACAGATCAAATTGAAGCATTTGAATCAGTCACCTTGTTAACCTCATCAACCAAAAATAAGCAATCACTTTCCATAACCAGATTAGTAATTCCCAGATTCAAACATAACTGCAGACCTCTCAACAAAGCTACTGCTTCCACTTGCTCAGGTTCTAATTGCACAGATTCAGCTCTAGTAGCAGCCATCAAAACAGTACCTGTATGATCTCTTAGGATAACTCCCAAACCAGCTTTATTCAACTCATAAAAAAGTGTCCCATCTACATTCAGTTTGAGAGAGTCTTGAGGAGGAGAAGACCATCAATAATGCAGAGTTTTTACAGGATGCAAACCCCTCTGATGTGCAGCAGTAACTAGTTTCAACTTCTTAGAAAAAACAAATCCCATAACTTGTTGAATTGGCAAAGAGATTTGATCATGGACCATCTTATTTCTTCGAAACCAAAAACCCCAAGCCATTAAAAAGAAATCTGTGAACTCTTCAACTGATCCTTTGGAAAATACTTCCATTGCAGTAGAGATGAAAGAACAATATTGGAAGTTAGACAATAAGACATCAAACTTCTTCACCCAGATTTCATAAACAGTAGGACATAATAACAAAGCATGGGTTAGATCTTCCATCTGGTGTGGACAGAAACTACATTGCCCATTTATATCAATCTTCCTGTGAATAAGTTTGCCTTGGAGGGCAGACTCTCCTTACATGCTCTCCAAACAAATATTTTAACCTTATGGGGAATTTCTAAGTGCCACAGTGCATTCCAAAACTTCTTCATAAAGGCACCATTCGAAGGCTCACCACAAACAGGATCAAGACAGAATTTAAAGAATCTGTAAGCAATTTTAACAGAGAAGATACCTGACTTTTCATGCTCCCACATCCACCTATCCATACCACCTGAGGAACTAGGATGAAGCCTAAGAATAGACTCTGCCACTCTTGGATTGAATAGAGCTCTGACTTTTGAAAGATCCCACCAGTTTGTACTAGGATCAATTAGTGAAGATACCTGCTCCTCTAGCTGATAGACTGGCCCTTCACTTTGATTAATGCTTCCCCCGCATAACATCTGTCTCAAGTTTCGAATCCCAAGAATCCAAGCATCATTTAAAATGTGTATTGATCGACCATTGCCCACAGTCCATCTACCTCCTTACACCAGTAAGTTTTTAGCCTCCCATATACCTCTCCAAGCAAAAGAGAGGTTCCCACCAATTGAGGCTTCCAATAGGTTTCCATTTGAAAAGTATCTAGTAGCATATATTTTATGAAATAGGTTGTTTTTGTTTTGCAGAAGTCTCCAAGCTTGTTTTGCCAACAAAGCCAAATTGAAAGTTTAAAAATCCTTAAATCTCATCCCTCCAACAGCTTTTGATTGACACATTTCCTTCCAATTTATCCAATGCACCTTTTTTTCCTCAATCTTCTGTCCCCACCAATATCTGGCCATCATACTCTCAATTTCATTACAAAACTTGGTTGGGAGTTTGAAGCAACTCATAGCATAAGAGGGAATTGCTAAAGCCACTGCCTTAAGAAGAACCTCTTTACCTCCTTGAGAAAACATATTTCCTTTCCACCTTTGCAATTTCAACCATACTCTATGTTTAATATCAGCAAAGGCACTCGTTTAGACCTGCCAACCAAAGGAGGGAGTCCTAGATATTTCTCATACTGCTGCAATTGAGAAGAGCCCCACAGATTCATAATGGACTGCCGCTTGTTCATAATATTACGTCATGGTAATGAATTCTTTCTTTCTTGATGTACTTCTATGATCAGTTCTATGTAAAATAGTAAGCCTAAATCCATCTTCTCTGTATGGAAAAAGAAGAGAATATTATAGTGCCATATATGATGGATGCAACTCATTAATCCTTTTCAATCCACATTCTTTATATTCAACAACAATATTTCGATGAGCATCCTCAATGCCAATATCACCAATAATAATTGCAGCAATCTTAGAACAATTGGGCAAATTATGTTCTCTTCCATCTGTTGTTCTTGAACTAATAAGATGTAGTCTTATTTGATGAATATCATCCTATGAGAAACGGTCCATTACCATACAAAAAACTTTCACTAATTCATTCCTTTCATTAAGCATCTAAACCAATGCAGTAAGAATTGATGACTCAATATTTTTATTAAAGTTGTTGTGATTCAGTATACTCATTCGATTTTGTATCTCATTCTCAGTGTCATAGAGGTATAACTATGCAAATCGAGGATTAGAACCATCTATTGGATGTAGAGTTTCAACTTTATGATGATTTTGACCATTAATTCGAAAGGTGTATGGACTGTCTCCATCATTGATATTCTTGTCAATATTTTCACCCATTAAAGTCATAGCAAGAACGACATTATAACTTCATATTTGTGTCTTAAATCTTTTACAATATTGTCTAACCATAGGACTTAACAGTTCTTCTAAGAGAGAATGTGGCTTTTGAAGTAAAGGTAAAACAACTTGACCTTCCATACAACAAAGAGAAAATCTCAGTTGATTGGGCATCCTTGATTTTTGAGTTAGCTCTTCATACCATAATATTGCTCCACAATAATCACATTCATAAGATGGAGGATCAGAATTATAAGGCTTTGTGTATTTTCCTAGAACGTAGAAAACAAAACCAAAAAGCATTATTACTATTAATCCTATTATAAAAAAATGTGTTATTATACATCAATTATGTAATTGAGTCATTTACTTGATGGTTCGGCAGTTATACTATCTTTGCTTCGTTCACCATCAACACACATCTTTGCCCCACTTTCTATATCATCCATTATCATTAGTCTTCTACATCACACTATTTTGTTCATCATCACGATGCATTCTTGTTCCACTCCTTTTATTATTAATAATTATTCGTCTTTTACTGCGTACTAGTCTAGTATTTTCCATTTTTAATTTTTTTGAAGAATAGAAATAGTCACAAACTCAAAAATGGACATAAATGCATCAGATAAATATCAATAGTTTAACTTAATATAAGCAAATGAATTAAATCACGAATAAATACATAAAACGATCACCATGAAACAAATGATCTGAGATAAAGAATAAAGTAACTAAAGATAAGAAGTGAACATAAATGCATTAGATAAAGATCATTAGTTTAACTAAATATATGCAAATTAATCAAATCACAAATAAACTGAATAGAAAATAATGAACTCATCTCCTAGCAGTAAATAAAGCCAAGCAAACATGTTTTTTTGTTAAGGTCAAGCTGTCCATAACTCTTTTAAGTTTTTTTTTAATAGAAAACAACTATCAATTTTTCTTTTTATTTAAAGAAAAACAATTTATCTGGTGTGAATGCTTTAGCTGTTTTTTTTTAAAATAGAGTAAGTTTCTGTAATACTGGCTTCTTTCTAGCCTGACTTTTTTCGGGGGGAGGGGGGTTGTAAAGTTTTGGCTACAACCTTTGTTGGACCATTGTACCGTTGTAATCTAATCTGAAATAGTGGTTGTCAGTTTGTTGATTGCTAGTTCTAGGAACTAAACATTTGTTTTTGCTTGAAAGAATCCAAGTCTAATTCCACTTCCCTTTTCTTTTTTAACTTACCTCCCCATACTTATTCTTTCATCTCTTTTTCAACCCCACTTGATAAATCTACTCACCATAGGCCAACACACAACCTTAGGCCCGCACCATCTCCATTTCCTTTTCTTTCTTCTAGGAATATGAAAGGAACTGCTAAAACAATGTGGAAAAATAACACTTCAAAAAACTAACTCTCGACACAACCCATGATGATTCATATATGAACAATGTGCTAAGGATGTGAATATAAACATTGGGAGTTTCATGTTTAGATAGATTTAAACATGAAACTCCCAATGTTCTACCACAGACCCCGTTGGGATAGAAAACTACTACAATTTAAAACATGCACCACTTCGTTTATTTATGTATTGAAATTTTTGACATTTATAGGTACCCAAGCATAGTATGGAAAAATGTATAAATACATCTATTAAGCTGTTTCTTAGAACAGGAAATACCAATGCATTTGCAAGTAAACAAAAATATCATTCTGGGAAACAATAAATCACTCAACTGCTACAGGATTTAAAACAAAAATTCTTGAGATGAGGTCACGACACCTCCACACCCGAAACACAATTTATTGCAAAAATATACAATCTCTTGGCCTCGTGGTCGAAGTGACATTAATTTGAAAGAAAGCAAGCGGAAAAGAAAGTGAAACAAAGAAAAATATTTTTGCAAAATATATATGGTTTAAAGCCTTTTTTTTTTTTTTTTATTTCTTCAATCGGTGCCGTTTCACTCAGTACCATCTCAAATACATTTTCAAGAGTTTGAAATTTGCTTCTAGAAGGTTATTCTTTCAGTCGGTTTTTTTATCATGCACTCGATGCCATATAAATTTGGGTTACCTAGATAACCGGTTGGATGACGTCGTTTGAATGGGCCTTCTCGACCTACTAACTCACACTGCTTCACCACCTTTGCCCCTCTTCTGTTCTGAATCGATTTTCTTTGTTAAACTCTTTGACTCCGAAACGAAAGCCTTAAACTTTATCTTTAGCTTGTCTAAATAGAGGTGAGCAAAGTAAAAAAAGTTATTTTTTAACTGAAGTATATGTGGGGGTCTTTAACATCGATGAATGCGGTATGAATGCTAAGTCAGAAAGTCAAAACTTGACTTTTATATAATTAAAGAAATGACGGCTTTTTGAACGTTTGGGACCACATGCATCATCAGGCACAAGGCGCCTAGCCTTCCTGAGGTACAAAAATAACTTTAACAATAATAATAATAAATAATAAATAAAAAGATGGTAACTTTTTCTTCATTTTTTAATAGAATTTGTAAGGTAATATATCCTTAAGTCTTATTTATTACTGTTTTTTTTTTCTTTTGTTATTAAAATTCAGATTAAAAATTTTAAATATTTTGAGAGTTTTACATAATCTAGATCAATCCCATATCATAAATTATGCAAGAATGTTATATTTTGAAAGTTTTGATCAATATTCAAATAGCAAAAGAAAAAGAAATGAAATAATAAAGTTTTGTAGATTCCACTTTTTGTTTTTTTTTTTTTTATAATATTAAAAAAGTCACGTAGCTACAGCCACGTTAGTCGAGATCAGCCCTCAAGAGGTTCTGGTGGCTGTAATATTTTTGCTTTATATTTGAAGGGAAAATAATTTTTAAAAAAAATTTTATTCATCATTTTTATATTACATCACACATAATTTTTTGTTCTATATGGATGAAGAGTAGAATAATTTAATTAGTTGAGAAAGAATGAAATAAAAAATATTAAAATAAATAAATAATAAATGTGATATATAGTATATAGAATGATAAGCATCAAAATTTTTTAAATAAACTAATAAAGAATTTTTTTTAAATTATTTTATAAAATAATATTATTTTATAAAAATATCCTTATAAAATATGTTATGAAAATTTGTTGTATGTATTTGGCTCCGGTATTTAAAGCGTTTTATTTGCAATTAATAAGCGTGGAGCTCTGAATTAATTAGCAACATCTCACTATACACCAAAATTTTCTTTTTAAATTTATAAAAATATTTTTTTTAATATTTAAATGGGGCCAGATCCATCCTCGGACGTCGGTAGCTGTAGCTTTTTCCAAATAATAATAAGATTGTTATAATTTTTGGATAGTCGAGGATTTCTTTTAGAATTTTTAAGGAGAAAATAAATTGTTTATTTAATATTTAAATATATAAATTAATTTTTTTTTTTTTTTTTTTCAAAAAGTTTTGGGAGGCAGTGGCTCCTACCAGCTCCCTAGATTCGCCATGTCTAAACATTTTCAAAAGACACCAAAAATCACTTTAAAAAACTCAAAAGTCGAAAAAAAAAAGGAAAAAAGAAAATCCTGTCGGTGCATCGATTACGGTGGCTGCGGCAATTTCTTTTTTAAATCATTTTAAAAAATTATTTAGAAATTTTTTTTTATTATTAATCAAACAAATCAAAATACAATCTCAAAAACATTTTACAAAACTATTCACGGATCTTGTCTTCAAACATGTCACATGCGGGCATGCGGCAGTACCACCATTACTCACCATGAATGCATGACACCTCGTAATTAGGTCTCTCTCCTCCCTGGCAAGAATCTAGACACTTTCCTACGAAGCATTCATTACAACCCAGGGAGACCTCACAGCAATTACAGTAAATTGAAAAAATAAAAGTTTTAAGGTTAGACAATCTAGGCCCTTCTTGTCATCTAGCCTAAGGCTAGACAATCGAGGATCTTCACCGAAAATGTGTGTTTTTTTTTCTGTTTTTTTTTTTTGTTTTTTAAATCTTTTAAATATTTATAAAAAAATAATAAATCATTAAATTATAAAAAAAAAACCTTTCTTAAATATTACGTGAAAAAGAAAAATTCCATAAGGATACTCGATGGCCCAAGTATTATTCAAAAAGAAATCTAAGGAGATGTTTGGAAAAAAATTTTATCTCATCTAATTCCATCTCATCTCATCTCACACATCATTTAAATATAAATATTTTCAAATTAATCATTACAAAATTTTCAAACTAATTATTATAATTTTTTCAAATTTTTATATAAAAAATTAAAGAAAATTCAACATTTTCAAATATCAAAATAAAAATAATGTTAAAAAATTATATTCTAATAATATTTTAATTATATTCAATTTTTTTCTTTTATTTTTCAAAATCAAATAATTACCTAATTCAAATTATCTCACTATTATTTATAAATTATTTTATAATTATCTATAATTATTTTATCTTACCTAATTCAAGTTACATTAAGAGTAATGATACACCTATTATTTTTTTGCAATTACTTTACAATTATTTTATAATTAACCAATGCAATCTTGCCACTTCATTAAAAAAAATTATCAAATTAAAAAATTACCCTCAATTTCACATAAAGTTATAAAATAGATGCAGAAGAATCGGAAGGAAATCATTTTCCTTACGTTAAAGTGTGCACATGTGTGCTGTACAATTTTGCCACGCTATGTTTGGTTATCAAATCAAATTCAACTCCTCTCATTTATTATTATAAATTTTTTAAATTTTAATATGAAATATAATAAATAATTTAATTTTTTTAAATCTCAAAATAATAATAATATTAAAAAATGATATTTTAATAATATTTTATCATTTAAATTTAACTCAACTCAGTTTAACATTTAAACTTAACCTTAAAGTTGTAATGTACTTCTCTTCCCAATGTATATCACGAAAATGAGGAAGGCCTTTTTTTGTTTTCTTTAAGGGCCTCATTAATGATATATATATATATATAAATATATTTAAAAAGAATGCAAACATATTTAAGAAAAAATGATAAACCTTCGTCTTCGTGTGTCTATGGAAACTATGTTAATTGGAAAAATAAAATTTTAAATATTATGGTTAATTTTGTAAAAAAAAAAAAATGTTATGAAGAAGAAGAATTAAAAATAGAAGTATTTGAAATATGGAGAAAAAAGGTATTATAATTATGAAAGTGAAAAAATAAGGCTTGTTTGGTTAAAGAAAAAAGTGTCAAAGACGTAGAAGTTAATAAAACAAAGTAATACGAGTAATAATGAAATGAAAATAGAAGAGCAATTCTTCTTTTTCACTCGTTTTTCTCATATCTGTTTGATCTGTAACTGAAGTTTTCTTACTAATTTTTGTTGCTAAACCACTGCAAACTTTTGGTGCAAAACTGATCAGATTCAACACGCTGTTTGACATTTTTTTTTTCACTATACGCCAAGAAGAAAAGACATTGCTTTACCTTTTCTTGATAATGAGGCACAACTGTAACGGTGGCAAATTTGATGAGATTAATTAAATAGAAATTTTAAAAAAAATATTGACTCACTTGTTAGCTCCCAAAAAATATATAAAATGAAATAATTATTATAAGAGAAATGCTATAAGGAAGTCTTATATCATACACTTTCACTTAATTAGTATGTGATTTGTCAATTTTGTTATTATATTAAAATATACACATATTTAAGCATTAAGATAGAAGATAAAAAATGACAAATCATATATTAATTAAGTAGATGTCTACGATATAAGGCTTCTTTTTAAAATTTCTCTTTTTATAACCAATTTGTTAATAGATTTTTTTAAAAGATGTGTGAGGGGAATAATCTACCAAGGCCAAGCTCGGGGAGTCGGCCCGGGCCTTGGCCTAAGGATACAGCCCAGCCCAGGAAGCCTAAGAAGAGAAGCAGTTGGGTAAAGAACACTGACGAGAGGACAAAAGGCAGGATATTCTGATACCATTATTGGCCCACATGCAGGTACATCCCTGATCCTAAACCTCGGCGCCTAGACATGTCAGAAGGTGGGTATGTCTGACTGAGGTCACGCAGCATTAATGGGATGAAGGAAACCACGCCAGGAAGGGGAGCCACACTACATTTAATGTGTCCCAGGGCTCAACATGCCACAACGTCAATCTTGGGTGTCAGAAGCAGCTGCCATCAGGTCTGACTGATTTGCTGCGCGTCAAGTAAATGATAGGGACACCTGACACAGTACGGAATGACACGCCCAGACCCCCACTATGAGGGTCAGCCAGCTAGGTATAAATACCCTCCTCCCATGACCAGGTAGAGGGTCGAGACTCTTATACACTTTTATTGTCATTCTCATTGAGTTATTTTACTCTCTCTTCATCTTCTGCACGGAAACTAACTTGAGCGTCGGGGGTACCACGGCCCCCAAGCCCCCCATTCTCCATCTTAGCAGGAACTAGGCCCAAGTCCAACAAGGTGGAGTTGCCTAAGTCGCGAAACACGACATCAACAGGATGATTCCTATAATGCTCCTAGGTGGAGGTCCACAAAAATTTTTGTTCTACTTGTCGTTGAGATCAGTGAGAATGCGGTTGTAGCCTCAAATAATGATGAAATCTATAATAATGAAGACGTGCACAAGGTTGATCTGAGACTTCCCTTTCCTAAAGCTACTAAGGAGGCTCTTCAGGCTCTTCACCTTGCTCCCATTTGATCGGCTTCTACGTGCCCAATGTTTGGAAGATCTTTATCTCCTGTTGCATGCTTTGACTTATGGCTTTGGGTTATGCCAAGCCTTCCAAACTTATTCTCCTCATAGAGTGCCTTAGCGTTGAGGTGATATGGACATGATCCAACCATTCCTTTTCCCCACCCACCCAAATTTCATTAGGAGCACCTTATATCCTTTCTAGTGTTTGAGAAGGTCAAAGCCAAATATTCTGATCAGGGATCTATCTTGTTCCCCATTTTCGCATTCCTTTTGTTGAGGGCTCTATCCTCAATAGAAATGTCTTTGTTACTTTACAAGAAGGCTAATAGTTCTTGCTTGATTTTTCATGAAACTAAGGTACGACTTGGACTTTCCTACTTGGGTCTTTCATGTCAATGGCACATCCTCCAGCTCCTCCAGTAATGTCTTAGGCTTTAGCACAAGATCCAATCCTCAAGGGAGCATTCATCTCCTTATAATTCAAGCATCATCCAAATTTTTAACACCTTTACCTTCATCAAAACTAGAAGGTTCACAATCTTCAATGGGACTTGCTAAAAAACACGAGTGCATGCTTACAAGATTTCTATCCCTATATCAAGCCAGCAATACAATTTTCCTTTGTGATCTCCTAAGAGATGGTGCACTCACCACTTCCTCATCACCTTGCCGCCTTTCCACTTCAAGAGAATTAGAATTACTCCTATAAGAAAGCTCTCCAATAGATGAAGAAGAAATGCTATTTGATTTTATAGGAGCACTAGGCGGCATTGGTAAGCTGATTTCTGCCTGTGGTTGAGTGTGATCATGAGTATTGCCACCAATGCTTCCAATAGCATACCTTCCGTC